>CAKNYM010044660.1:64536-76758 GCA_932195095.1 Andricus curvator | reverse complement strand
CCCCCCCCCCCACTTAAACCTGAAAAAGGGGACGAACGTAACTGAACCCCTTTTTGTAATTAGTATATGTGTAACCCCCCTCCCACACTTGAACCTGGAAAAGGAGACGAGCGTAACTGAACGCAATTTCGTAACTAGTCAGTATATTTGTAGCCAGCCCCCCCCCACTTAAACCTGGAAAAGGGGACGAGCGTAACTGAACGCATTTTCGTAAATGCGTCAATTTTCCAGTAAATTTTTATTTCTAGGCTCATTTTTGGAAAATCTTTTTTTTCTTGTTGAAAAATGGTTTTAGAGAAAAAATGTACTGAACACAAAAGATGGATTTTTTTATGCTCTACAACTTTTATCTGAAATATTTTTCGAAATTTCCATTATTTACGAAAATAAATGGAAACAACCATGATTTTATGGGTTTTTCATGGTTTTCGTAATTAAATTCAAATTTGCGCCAATTTTCACTATGATATTCGTAATCAGCGCATCAAAATACGTAAGTATACGTAGTGCCAAATACATCGGAGGTAACCACTATTGGGAACTACACCCGGAAAAATTTTCAACCAAAATTGAAATAAATACATTTTTAGATTTAAAAAATTCGACCAAAAAGATGAATTTTCAAAGAAACATGTAATACTTCATATTTTAACAAAAAG
This sequence comes from Andricus curvator, assembly GCA_932195095.1. Lineage (NCBI taxonomy): Eukaryota > Metazoa > Arthropoda > Insecta > Hymenoptera > Cynipidae > Andricus > Andricus curvator. The sequence continues at coordinate 76,099 of CAKNYM010044660.1, read as the reverse complement.
AACAAAAATTTCAACAAAATAGTTGAATCTTTAACCAAAACAGTTAAATTTTCAATAAAACACATAAATTTTCTTCTAGAAAATATCAGTTTTTAACGACAAATAGAATAGTTACATTTTCAGTAAAGAAAATTAATTTTTAACAACAAAAAAACTAATTTTTAGAAAAGAAGTTAAATTGAAATTTAAGAATTTTAAATTAGATTAAAATCAAATTCAAAATCCCATTTAACGTCCAATAATCAAGTTAATGAATAGAATTCCTGAAAAAACAACAAGAATTCAACGATCAAATTTGGACAAAAAAAAATGTTTGCCCAAATTTGATCGTTGAATTCTTATTTTGTTTTCAGGAATTCTATACATTAAGTAGTTAAATTTTCAACTTATGAACAAAACAAAACTTTTAACCAAGAATAGTTGGACTTTTCTTATTGGGTTCTAATAATTCAGTTCAAAAAGCAACAGAAAAAATAAATGAAAAAATAATAAAAATAATAAAACAGGAGAAAAAATAAGAATTCTTCAAAAAAGGGGGAAAGGAGTTTACGGACGGCCCCTAATCTTTCAAGTTAATCTGCTACTAAGTTAATCTTTTAATTATATCTATGTTCTCTAATAGAGAAAAAATGTCTTAAGAATTTAATTGAAAGTATTTTCATACTAATTATAATTAGTAATAATGAGCTAGAACTATTTGATGAAATTACCAAATTTATCAATTATCTACATTATCAAATAGCTTTAACTCGTTATTCATTGTTCCATTGACGGTTATATAAAATTAAGTCAAAAATCACTCAAAATAGCCTTACGTAATATGTCGACGCTCCCTGATTAAAAATTTAAAATAATAAATAAAAAATAAATTTTTTCAGAAAAAAGATCTCCTTTTGCTCCTTTCGCTTTTAATACAAGTCAATTTTTACTAGGAATCTGTATTATCATCGGAGATGGTAACGATCAATCAGAAGAGAAATCTTTTCACACACAGTGAAAATAAAAATCTACAATGTCGATCAAAGTTATCTCCTCTGATACAGAAGATCTTTAACGTTTTCTCAGGCTAGATAGAGCTATAAATTAAAAAAAATTTTAAATCAAATTTATTCAGAAAAAAGATCTTCTCCTTTCGCTTCGTGGTTAGAGCACCTGACCGGCAATCAGTTGACCTGGCGTTCGAATCCCAACGGAGCGAAAGGAGGAGATCTTTTTTCTGAATAAATTTATATTATAAATATTTTTTAATTTATAGCTCCATCTAGTCTGAGGAGACGTTAAAGATCTTCTGTATTAGAGGAGATAACGTTGATCGATATTGCAGATTTCCATTTTCACAGTGTGTGAAAAGATTTCTCTTCTGAATGTTCGTTACCATCTTCGATGATAATACAGATTCCTGGTAAAAATTGACCTGTATTAAAACATAACATCTTGCAAATTAAGGCGTCTTTCAGAAAAAAGATTCGTCATCCGATCTTTCTAGTAGCTTAGTGGTTAGAGCACCTGGCCGGCAATCAGTTGACCTAGCGTTCGAATCCCAGCGGAGCGAAAGGAGATCTTTTTTCTGAATAAATTTAATTTTCAAAATTTATTAAGACAGTAATAATAGTACTTGTTTAAAATATCTGTCCTTCAATACTGCTGAAGAGAAAGTGTCATAAAATGTCTTTCTCAGCTTCAAATCGAGAATCGACGATCTCGTTTCTGTGTCACTTAAAGCTGACAATTACTGTTACTTGGAGCAGGCTTTTCCATTTTCTCCTAAAGCCACTGGGTATTACCAAATCGTATCCTGCGTCCAATAATGTAAACCCAAAGCTCTCCCTGTGGGGATGAACTAAGTCTCCGCAAACACATCCGCAGAAAAATCAAGAAATTGAGAGAAATCCAGGCGCGAGTCGGCTACCTGTAGTTACAGATTTTATTTGAAATAATGGTTTCATATTTCCAGGGATTTCTGGTGGAAAATTCAAAAAAAAAAGTACAAAAGCTAAAAGCATTTTGAGAGGAATCTGCAAATAAATTTAGTACATTACGACAAATATTAGACGAAAGTACAACTTTTAAAGTACAACACTCTTAGGAATTTTCGGAAAATTCTGACACATTTAGGATACTGAAGTAACAGAAAATTACGAAATTGGGTTGCTGGAAACGAAGCTTTTAAAGTAAATTGACTAAACTTTTTTAAAAATTCAGAAATTTTATATGAAGTTTGCAAATAGATCTCGCTTCTCAATCGCATTCAAAGAGGAAAAAGCCTTTGGAAATTTAACTATTCTGTTTTAAGTTCAAAATGTATTTTTTTAGGTGAAAATTCAACTACTTTCTTGAAGATTCGTCTTTTTTGGTAGAAAAATAATCTGATTAGTTGAAACTTAATCTTTTTCGGTAAAAATGCATTTGTTTGATTAAAAATTTAACTGGTTTGTTAAAAATATATTTTTTTGGTTGAAAATTTATTCATCTAACTGAAAATTTATCTTTTTTTAGGTGAAAATTCAACTATTTTGTTGAGGATCCGTCTTTTTGGTAGACAACTAATCTCATTAGTCATTTTGGATAAAAATTCATTTATTTGAATAAAAAGTTAACTAGTTTCTTAAAAATATTTTCTTCTGTTTAAAAATTTATTTTTCTGATTGAAAATTTAATTATTCTATTTTTTTGTTAAGAATTTATCAATTTTAATTGAAAATTCATGCATTTTGCCGAAGATTCATCTTCTTTGGTAGAAAATACATGAAACTTCATCCTTATGTATGAAAATTCATTTGTTTGATTGAAAATGTAACTAATTTGTTAAAAATAATTTTTTATTTGAAAATTCATTTTCCTAACTGAAAATTTAATTATTCTATTTTTTGTTGAAAATTTGTCTTTTTTGGTAGAAAATTAATCTGATTAGTTGAAACTTCATCGTTTTCGATAAAAATTCATTTGTTTGATCAAAAATTTAACTAGTTTGTTAAAAATATTTTTTTTTGGTTAAAAATTTATTTTTCTAACTGAAAATTTATCTTTTTCAGTTGAAAATTCAACTGTTTTGTTGACGATTCGTCTCTTTGGTAGGCAACTAATATCATTAGTTCAAACTTCATCTTTTTGGATAAAAATTCATTTGTTCAATTAAAAATTCAACTAGTTTGTTAAAAATATTTTCCTTTGGTTGAGCATTTATTTTTCGAACTGAAAATTTAATTATTCAATTTTTTGTTAAGAATTTATCATTTTTAGTTGAAAATTCATGTATTTTGTTGAAGATTCGTCTTTTTGAGTAGAAAATTAATCTCATTAGTTGAAACTTCATCTTTTTGGATAAAAATTCATTCGTTCGATTAAAAATCGAACTAGTTTGTTAAAAACATTTTCTTTTGTTTGAAAATTAATTTTCCTAACTCAAAATTTAATTATTCTATTTTTTGTTAAGAATTTATCATTTTTAGTTGAAAATTCATGTATTTTGTTGAAGATTCGTCTTTTTGGGTAGAAAATTAATCTCATTAGTCGAAACTTCATCTTTATGGATGAAAATTCATTTGTTTGATTGAAAATGTAACTAATTTGTTAAAAATATTTTTTTTATTTGAAAATTTATTTTTCTAACTGAAAATTTGATTATTCTATTTTTGTTGTTGAAAATTTGTCTTTTTTGGTAGAAAATTAATCGTTTGGGTTTAAAACTTAATTATGGAGCTAAAAATTAGTTTTTTTTTTAATGAAGCTACATAATTTTAGTTAAAAATTCACTTGTGTGACCGAAAATTAAACTTTTCAATTTTTTGTCGAAAATTTATCTTTTTTTGATAGAAATTTAATCTTCTTGGTTGAAAATTCATCTGCTTGGTTGAAAATTAATTTTTTAATGAAAATTTAACTATTCTAATTTTGGTTAAAAACTCATATTGTTAGTTGAAAATTTAACTATTGTGTTGTAAGTTCGTTTTTTTTATTGAAAATTTATTTTTCTAACTAAAAATCGGACTATTCTATTTTTGGTTGACAATTTATCTTTTTCAGTTGAAAATTCATTTTTTTTTTGATTTTTTTTTGTAGAAAATTCATCTTTTGTGTTGAAGATTCATCATTTGAGTTAAAAATTCATTTCTTTGGTTGAAAATTCAACTATGTTGTTTAAAACTTGCTTTTTTAGTTGAAAATTAATTTTCTTCACCTGAAAATGTAATTACTTTATTTTTGATCTAAAATTGATCTTTTTTAGTTAAAAATTCATTTATATGGTTGAAAAATTGTCTTTTTGGATTGAAAATTTAACATTTTGACTAAGATTTATTTTTTATTTTTCTTTATTAACTAAAATATCTTCTTTGGTTTAAAATGTAACTCTTTGTTGAAAGTTTCTCATTTTTTTTAAATTAGTCTTTTTTGTTTGGAAATTCAGCTAAATTGTTTGAAATTCTTATTTCTTGGTTTGATTCAAAGGTTTTTGATTAAAAAAAAATATTTTTTGGTTGAAATAACAACTATTACACTTTTAGTTGAGAATCTATTTTTTGGTCATTGTATTTTTTGGCTTGAAAATTTATTCATTTAGGTAGAACAACCATATTTTTTGTTGAAAATTCAATTTTTTTATCCAAATTTTATATTTTCGTGTGGGAAAACTCAACAGCTTTGCAGGATTTATCAAATTTGTTAAAAATTCGTACTTTTTGGTTGAATTCATCTGTTTTTGATTGAAAACCAAATTTTTTGGTGGAATTAACAATTATTACACTTTTCGTTGAAAGTTAATTTTTTTCGATCGAAGATTGATCACTTTGGTTGAAAATGTAACTATTTTGTTGAAAATTCCTTTTTTTCTTAATTGTAAATTGGTTTTTTTTACTTGAAAATTTAATTCTTCCATTCACACTCACACACTCAAAGTGTTCGAAATATTGTATTTAGAAACAAACATTTGTTTTGCATTAAAATTATTGATCGCCTAGATGTAAGATTGTTTTTATACAAAAAAAATTTAGAAAGGTCAGAAAAAATAGAAAATTGGTTACGGAAAAGTCAGGGAAAGTCAGGGAATTCCAAAATTGGGATTCTATAAACACCATGAAACACCATGAAATATTGGCCCAAGAAGTGGCAGCCGTGGGTGTTTCACAATGGGATTGAATTTATATATCAGGTTTAAATCCCGGATTTCACTTCATACATAACTTGCACTCAAAAAAAAAAAAATTCTTGGACGAAAAGAACTATTTTTTTGGATATACATGAAAATTGGGTTGAATCAAACAAATTTCTATTGATTCAGCAAAATATTTTATTTATACAACAAAATTTTTTGTTGAACCAACCAAATACTCCGTCTCCCAAACGGTTTGCTTTAAACAACCAAAAAATTTAGTTGGGTCAAGAAAATTTTCTGTTTCCCACATGATAATCATATTCTATGGTTAACCCTGGTGGAAAAATTTTTACAAAAAAGTACAGAAAACTAAAACTATTTTTACAGGAATCTATAAATCAATACAATAAATTACAAGAAATATTACAGGAAAGTACAACTTTTTTCTATTATTGAGACGAATTTTGTACTTTTTTGTATTTTGCTTCCTCATAGAGGAAGCTTTGTAATGGTGACAATTTCCAGAATTTTTAAATTCATTTAATTACACCTTCCCCAAATTAAAAATGTCTAATACAATGTTCTAAGCAATTGTCCGGATGTGTGTGTGTGTGCGGATGTATGGATGTGTGGATGTGTGTGTGGAATGTGGATGTGTGATTGTATTTTTTTTAGCACTCAATAATATTTTAAAAATCGGTTTTTTATAGTAAGACTTTTTTCATTAGCATACACGGAAAAAATTTATCCGTGAAGAAGTCACGAACTTGTAGCTAGGTCTCGGATACGAGATAAAAAAATGAAACATTACATCCTTATTTCTATGAGAAATATATGGATACATTTCGAAGTTTCTTACGAACAATTCGAATTTCCTACGAACAGTTCCTGAAAATTTCAGACTGAAATATAAAGAGATAACATTTTATTTGTGCGATTCAATTTTATATTAATTTATAAATTCGCAACTCAGAAGATTCGAACCCTCAAAAGACTGCTGACTCATCAGTTTCTAAACATAAACCAGGAGTGCGTAAACACGCGCAGCCATCGAGGCCAAACAAAATAGGTATTATAAAACTTCTAGCCACTCATCCGACGAGCTCGAGGCACACATACGAGCGCACATGCGCCGCGCGTTTGGGAGAGTGTGTGTGTTGGCCACGTACAGGCGAATCTACTTTCTAGTTCCCAGATTTGTCAGGCAAGCTCGTGAGTGCTCTAAGAATCTTTTCCCAATCACTCGTCATATTTTTGTAATTATTCACGTAAAAAAAAAGTGATGAACCGTTTTAGAATTTTCACATCGAGTTCGTCAATCTTTCTCATAGTTCGCAGGTTATTTACGAAAATACATAAATATCCGATGAATTTTTCTCATATCCAAGACCTAGCTACTAGTTCGTGACTTTTTTACGGATAAATTTTTTCCGTGCAATTCAAAGTTGATGCAGGAATATAAAAGATTCCTTGGTTCGAGAGGAATCGATTGACCTATGATATTAATACATTTTATTAAATAGTAGGGAAGTTATGGTAATTCATATATTTTTAAAATCGGTTTTTTATAGTAAAACTTTTCTCATTAACATAATTCAAAGTTGATGCAAGAACAGAAAAGATGTGTTGATTCGAGTCGAATCGATTGACCTGTAATATTAATACATTTTATTGAAGAGTAAGGAAGCTATGGTAATTCATAATATTTGAAAATACGGTTTTTTATAGTTAAACTTTTTTCTTCAACATAATTCAAAGTTGATGCAAGAATATAAAAGATTCCTTGGTTCGAGACGAGTCGATTGACCTACAATATTAATACATTTAATTGAAGAGTAGGGAAGTTATGGTAATCTATATATTTTTAATATCGATTTATAGTAAAAAAATTTCTCCTTCTCATGATTTAAAGTTGATGCGAGAATAAAAAAGCTGTGTTGCTTCAAGACGAATCGATTGACCTATAACATTGATACATTTTATTGAAGAGTAAGGAAGCTATGGAATGCATAATATTTGAAAACACGGTTCTTTATAGTGAAACTATTTTCATAACTCATAATTGATGCAAGAGCGGAAAAGATTCCTTGATTCGATGCAAATCGGTTGACCTATAATATTAATACACTTTATTGAAGAGTACCGTTATAGGTATGATCATTCGTAATATTTGAAACATCTGTTTAAAGCAGAAAACTGTTTTCATCGACATATATCAAATTTGATGTATGAATAGCAAAGACGTTTTGATCATAAATTTTCAAATAGAGTAATTCTGACAATTTTTGTGAAGAAATCATAAAGCTGGGAAAAGGATAGGGTGCGACAGAACTTTTTCCTTCCCTTTTCCAGCTCAAAAAAATATAATTTCGAATACAAAATTTGATTTGTCTGATTTGTCCTTGTGTTAACAAAATTTTTTGTAATATTTTTTAGTCTCGCATTTTTTGTAAATTTTTATTTTTAAATTGATCAAAATGAAGACTTTGGTTTGTCTATTATTGAAAGAAATAACTAATGCTTCCTCTATGCGGAAACAAATACATTTGCTAACGGGAAGCAAAGTGCTCGTGAAATGAGCACCATATAATTATAAATACAAACAAAGTGGAAACACTCGAGATCGAATTCACAGCTAGTTTATGTATATATTTAGAATATTGCAATTCGATAATTTTAAATTAAGATGCGATCATGTATTCATGATCGCTATTACAAAAAAGCTTCTATGTTTAAACTTTTAAGGAATGGTAGAATATTAAAAGATAATATTGAATAATCGTTATTAAAGAACAAAAAACCTTACACTTGAAGTTTTTTTTTCAAATATATAGCAATCGATTGGACACGATATATGTCATTTAAAATTATGTAATTACAATATTCTCAATATTTGTCATCCTAGGTCGAAAAAGAAACAACTTTTTGATTGAAGATAAAAATTGAACAATTGAGAAAGAATTGATCACGGTCATTGAAATTAAAATCTTTAATTAAAAGCCGTTAAACTGCAAAATTTTATCTTTTATACTTTTAATTTCAAAATTTTCAAAATTATATCATTTTAAGCAATTTTAAGCTAGAAACATTAATTTATACATTAAAATTTGTTTTGAAGTCTTTTCAAATATTCTTTCAAAAATTAAAAAAAAAAAAAATTATTTAGAAAATCTCCAGGAATCTAATAATAATAATTTTATCTTGAAACTAGAATTTTTCCTCGAATTTTTTGAAAATCCTGCAAAAGTAAAAAAATTACCTTAAAATCATCCAGATTCTATTTTGAAAAAATTATTGTTACTTTTTCTAGGAATTTGGATACAAAATTTTTTATTTATTTAAAACCTTTTATATTGCATAAAAAGCTTATAAATGTTGTGTTCAAAATCTTCAGAAATCTGCATTGTATATTAAATGGTTTGAAATCTTTACACGTTTTAAGTAGTTTTGCAATCTTTTCAAAACTTCTAAATATATTTTAACCCTTTGATGCATACATTTTTCTATCAAATTAATTTTACGGATATATGCATCCTAGGGGGTTTTCGGGGTCGCTGATTACGAATCCGGAGTTCGAATTGCAAAATTCAAAATATCGGATCCAATATGGCGGACGAGTTTTCAAAAAATTAATGTATTTTCATCAAACTTGGCATCTGGGGGTTTTGGGGCCTCTGATAGCGAATCTGATGTCAAATTTAAAAATTCAAAATGGCGGACGAGTTTTCAAAAAATAATGTATTTTCATGAAACTTGGCATCTGGTGGTTTTTGTGGCCTCTGATAACGAATCAGAAGTCAGATTTGCAAAATTCAAAATGGCGGATCCAATAAGGCATATGAGTTTTCAAAAAATTAATGGATTCTCATGAAACTTGGCATCTGGGGGGTTTTTGGGGTCTCGGATAACGAATCTGAAGTCAGATTTCAAACATTCAAACTGGCAGATTCAACACGGTGAACAAATGTTGAAAAAATTGTTGGATTTTCATAAAACTTGTCACTCAGGGGTCTTTGACTCAAAGACCCCTGAGTGACGCTAAATATGAATCCGGAGCCATATTTGCCAAATTTAAAATCGGGGATCCAATATGGTGAACGAGTTTTCAAAAAATTGTTGGATTTTAATAAAGCTTGGCATCTAGGAGTTTTTGGGGCTGTTAATTTTGAAAGTTAGGTTAGAATGAAAAATTTTGATTTCAATTTGGCTGTGAAAAATGTACTTTAGTATAAAAGTTGCATCTTTAATGATTCACCAGTTTCATTCGCCATATTGGACCCTCCATTATGCATTTCTGAAAATCGACTTCAGATTTGTAATCTGCGACTCCAAAAATACCCGAGTAACAAGTTTGATGGGAATCCAATAACTTTTTCAAAATTAAACTGCCATATTAGATCCGCCATTTTGAATTTTTGAAATCTGTCTTTAGATTTGTTTTCTGAAACCCCAAAAACCCATAGATGTCATGTTTCATGAAAATCCATTAATTTTTTGAAAACTTTCCCGCCATATTGAATCAGCCATCTTGAATTTCTAAAGTCTGATAGCGCATTTGTGATCAGCAACCCCAAAAAACTCTATATACTAATTATATTACAATACTAAATCTACAGTTACAATCAGAGTTAATTTCACAAATTTGATCCACCATATTGGATCCGCCATATTGAATTTTATAAATCTGATAACAGATTTGAAAACAATAACCCTGAAAACCTAAATATACTAAGTTTTATGTAAATACAACTAAAACTTTTGGAAATAATGAATTTTTCTTGCAAAAAGTGACTTTTTTTGGTATTTGTTTATTAATATTAACAAATTAACCAGAAATTTCAGATAACGGAGTGTAATTTTAAATTGTCTAACATGTTATTATCGTAAATTCGCAAAAAGAATCACCAGACTCGAGAAAAAACAACTTGAAATATTATAAATATGATGATAATCTAGGTGGGATATTAAATATCCCACCGTGCATGTATGGGTTAAATTTACTCGATTATTTTCCAAATTAATAATTGTTCAATTGTCATTTATTAATTGAAAAAGTTTGTTTTAAATCTTTTCAAGTATTATCTAAAAATTAATTTTTCAAAACAAAAAATCATTTTCAATTTTCCAGGAAAATTAAGAATTTATTTTTATTTTCTTACAACCGTTAATGATCCTTGAAAAGCTTCAAAATTTTATTTCGAAGCCTTCAGAAATCTAAATTTAGTTATTTATTTTTCAAAATATTTTCCAGTTTTAAATGAAGTTTGGATTTTCTCAAAACTTGTAAATATCTCTTAAATTAACTCAAATTTTCTCCAAACTGATAAGTGTTCAATTGTTATTTATGCATCAAAATTCAATAATTCCACTTACATTTAATGAAAATTTGTTAAATAGAACAATTAAAATTGTAACGTTGAAAGTTTGAATTTAACACTCTGAAATATTAACGAATCGGGGCTTTCTATTTTAAATAGTTCAGTTTAAAATTGTTTCGTTTTTAATTTTTGATTTAAATAAAAAAGTAAAATATTACATATTTTAGAGAAATTTACAGTAAAGAACAAGTCGAAATGTTGATGCGGATTCTAGAAGTATTGTTTGTAAAAACGTAATTTTTCTTGTAATTCTCCACAATAATTTTCGTAAAATTAAAAGTGTTTTTATGACCCCAAACACCTCAATTAAAAAGAATGTAAAATCTTATAGTTTTCTGTAATACCTTGTAGATTTTTACAACAAAGTAAAAAAAAAAGTTATACAAATTTTTGAATTGTAGAAACTTCTACTTTATTGTTAATTTGTTTACTTTTCTACAAGAAAATACAAGAAAAAAATGAGCTATTTGTATTTAACTGTATTTTCTTGTTAAATTTTGTACGTTTTTTTTTACAAAAAAGTACAGATTTCAACCAAAAATTACCGTTGTAGAAATTTTGTACTTTCTTGCAAACATTTTTTCCACCAGGGAACCCAACGAAGATTTTGTTGAGTCAACCAAATTGTTTTCTAAGTGTGATGAATACGGACTCAATTCCCCTCTACCGGGAAATAAGACTATTTTGGGAAAATAATCGCTATATGTACGGAAATAAATCGTTTCCCTGAGGCACGTCGGGTCAGTTACCCCACATCACAAGGTATTAATACCCTTGTATGTTGCGTGCAACAAGGGGATACAGAGATACACATGTCAGAGTACCAATCCTCATTGAACTACGAGGATATTCTACAATCCTATGTAACATCTCTCGAGTCTCGTTGGACGTGTTGTAGGATAGATGCAGATTCCGATTATCGATTGTCGCCGCTCTATTACCCTGCATAATTAGCCATGCGGATTGGCGTATTTAATCAGCGGCTGAAAGACTCTAAATTGCTCATTTAATACACAATTCGTCTTTCCACTCGAATCAATCGAGCTACGAGTACTAATCCCGCTTCACTTCTAATCCATTATAAGTATAGTAATTA
>CAKNYM010044660.1:0-52645 GCA_932195095.1 Andricus curvator | reverse complement strand
GGAATTTTCAAGAGCCTTAAAATATTTCAAAGGATTTGAAATATTTTAGGTTATTTTGAAATACTCAAAGAAATTATAAATAGATTTCGATGAGTTTAAGTGATTTCAAACAAATTTAAATTTTTTTTTATATTTTTAAAAATATCAAGGAATTTGAAAGATTTCGAGGTATCTTTAAAATTACCAAGGAATTTTCAAGAACTCAAAAAAGTTTCAGAGGATTTCCAAATATTCCAAAGGATGTAAAAATATTTCAAAGAATTTCAAAATATTTCAAAATGTTTTAAATATATTGAGTTATTTTGAAAGCTTTCAAGAAGTTTTCAAGAAATTTAAAAAGGTCAATGTATTTTCAAGCATTTAAAGGAATTTAAAGAAATTTCATGTGGTTTTAAAGAATTTTTTTTTAATTGGGCAAGATTTGGAAGGATTTTATAATATTTTCATAGAATTTCAAAGAATTTATTCACATGAGTTGAAGAATTTCCAAGAATTTCGAAGATTTGAAAAGAATTTCAATGTTTCAAGGATATTTAAGGAAATATCAAAGGATTTTAAAGACTTAAGGGTACTTTGAAACATTCCAAGAATTTTTCAAGAACTTTAAGGAATTCTAAGGAATTTTAAAAGATTTGATAGGATTTCAAACATTTTAGGGTATTTTAAAGGATTCCAAGGAATCTTCAAGAGATTAAAAAAAACAAGGAATAATATTAGATTTCACATACCTTCATGGAATTTAAAGGGATTTTATAAAATTTTAATTAAATTTCAAAGAATTTATTCACAAGAATTGAGGGATTTGAAAGATTTTCAAATATTTCAGAAGATTTAAAATTTTAAAAGATTTTCAATATTTCAGAAGATTTAAAATTTCAAAAGATTTTCAATATTTTAGTGTATTTTAAAAGATTCAAGGAATTTTTAGTAGATAATTTTTTAATCGGTGTTTAGGAATACCCAGTCATTTTTTAACTAATTTTCAATTGTTTAAACAAGTTCAGTTTGTGTAAAAATTAGTTTTTCCAAGTAAGTCGCCAAATGAACGTATTTTCTAAGCATTATGAGTCCTTCAATCAATGATAACAATAAATTAATTTGTTTAAAGAATATTATAATTTTTTGAATAATACGTGCTTGTTCAAGTCTATAATTTACCTAAAAAAAGCAAGACCGACCGATTTTATTATTTTCAAGTACTAATTTTTTTTAAATACTTGTAAATGTTTAAAGAAAATTATATTGGGTAAATAATTTTTTTTTATTTTTCTTTTTGCCTTTTTTGGAAAGATTAAAATTTTTTTAGGTACTAATTTGTTTTCTAAGAATACCTTTAATTGTTTAGAGAAATTAACATTAATTTATTTCTGAATTTTCAACAAAATAATTAAATTTTCTACCAATTATTTAAATTTTTAACCAAAAAATATGAATTATCAACTAAAAATATAATACTAGACTTTTCAAAAAAAAAACTTTAACTTTCAGTCAAAAATAGTGCTTTTAACTGAAGACATACATTTTTTACCAGAATAGATAAATTTTCAAAGAAATTGATGCATCTTCAAGAATAGGTACATTTTTAGTTAGAAAAAATAATGAATTTTCTACAAAAATGTGAATTTCCAATAAAACAGTTGAATTTTTAGGATAAAAGATAAATTTTCTACAAAACAGTTGAATTTTCAACCTGAAAATATGAATTTTCAACAGAAAGATAATTTTCAACTAATAGTGGCATTTTAAACTAAACATGATCAATTTTCAACTGAAAATGGAATAGTTAAATTTGAAGTTAAATACAAATAATTGTCAACCAAGAAATAAAGAATTTTCAACAAAATAGTGAAATTTTCAACAAAATAGTTTAATATTTGTTGAAAATTCATCTTCTTTGGTTGAATTCAACTGGTAGAAAATTCGTTTTTTTGTGAATAATAATTTTTCAAGTGAAAATTTAACTAATCCATTTTAAGTTGAAAACTTCTCTTTTTTAGTTGAAAATTTAATTATTTGGTTGAAAATTCATCTCTCTTGATTGAAAATTACATTGCTGTTGAAAATTCATCTTTGTCGATTTAAAACTAAACAACTTTTTTGAGTCATATTTATGGGTCGAAATTTTAACTCTTTTCATGAAATTATGAGAATGAGAAAATTTTTACTATAAAAATCGATTTTAAAAATATATAAATAACCATAACTTCCCTACACTTTAATGAAATGTATTAATATTGCAAGTCAATTGATTCGTCTCAAAGAAAGGAATCTTTTCTATTCTTGCATCAACTTTGAATTATATTGAAGAAAAAAGTTTACTATAAAAAATAGTATTTTTAAATATTATGCATTACCATAGCTTCCTTACTTTCCAATAGAATGTATCAATGTTATAGGTCTATCGATTCGTCTTGAATCAACACAACTTTTCTATTTTTGCATCAACTTTAAATTATGAGAATGACAAAATTTTTACTATAAAAATCGATTTCAAAATATATAAATTACCATAACTTCCCTACTCTTTAACAAAATGTATTGATATTGTAGGTCAATCGATTCGTCTCGAACAAAGGAATCTTTCATATTCTTGCATCAACTTTGAATTACGTTGAAGAAAAAAGTTTTATTTTAGAAAACCGTATTTTCAAATATTATACTATTTTCCAACCGAGCAAGTCACGCCTACCCCGAAAAGGAAATGGCTTAATGGTATATTATTATGCATTACCATAGCTTCCTTACTCTTCAATAAAATGTATCAATGTTATAGGCCAATCGATTCGTCTTAAATCAACACAACTTTTCTATTTTCGCATCAACTTTAAATTATGAGAATGAGAAAATTTTTACTATAAAAATCGATTTTAAAAATATATAAATTGCCATAACTTCCCTACTCTTCAATAAAATGTATTACTATTATAGGTCAATCTATTCGTCTCGAACCAAGGAATCTTATATATTATTGCATCAACTTTGAATTATGTTGAAGAAAAAAGTTTTACTATAAAAAGCCGTATTTTTAAATATTATGCATTACCATAGCATCCTTACTCTTCAATAAAATTTATTGATATTATAGGTCAATCGATTCGTCTTGAATCAACACATCTTTTCTGTTCTTGCATCAACTTTGAATTATGGTAATGAACAAAGTTCTATTATAAAAATATATTTTAAAAATATATAAATTACCATAACTTCCCTACTCTTTGATAAAATGTATGAATATTATAGGTCAATCGATTCGTCTCGAACCAAGGAATCTTCTATATCGTTGCATAAACTTTGAATTATGCTAACGAAAAAAGTTTTACTATAAAAAACCGATTTTTAAAATACTATTGGGGGCTAAAAAATGCTCAGTAAATATTTTTAGAAATCCTGCAGTCAGTTTCAAGATATTAGTGGTGAAAAGAAGCCTTTCAAATTTCATCAATTTATCTGCAACCGTTTTCAAGTTATCGTGTTCACAAAAAAGTGTGACATCCACACACACATCCGGACAATTGCTTAGAACATTGTATTAGACATTTTTAAACTGAGGAAGGTTCAACTAAATGAATTTAAAAATGTTGTAAAATGTTACCATTACAAAGCTTCCTCTATGAGGAAGCAAAATTTAAAAATTTAAGATGGAATTTCCGGTCGAAATTTGATAAGGCAGAAAGTATTCGTTGCGAACTATCAGCCAGGGTTACAGACAACATCTTTCTTCGTCCTCGTTCTTCAGACGCTATCTGCTATCGGCTGCGCCGTTTCCATCATGCATCATACATCATACACCATACGTCACATGTCATGTGTTATAGAGCTTTCTTCGGGCGAATACCCTATCCGAAAGAATTTTTCCAAGCGTCAGCGTATATACCAGTCTCGATCTCGACGCCTTGCCAGAAAGCGTAAAGAAGGGTTTATTTTTCTCAGAGCCAAGTTAAATTTTCGTCCAATTTTCACTGGAAAGGAACAGCAAGCTAAATTTAAACAAAACAGTCCAAGTAGGCACCGCGCCCCTACAAATAAGGGTTTCGTAGCCTGTAAGATGGTAATTAAGTCGTTCAAACATCCCCCTTCCGTACTTTCCCTCCCCTGCTCCCGTACATTCCACTACTTTCCCTCCCCTCACTCACGCTCCCCCTCCCACCCCCCATTACCAACTTTTTCCACCCCCCCTTATCAACTTCTTCTTCCACTACTTCCCCCTCTCCTCGCTTCTTCAGCTATCACTACGCTTGCCCAATTCCCTTCCCCAACCCTTACTTGCCCTTCACTACTCATTCTCATTTTTCATTATTTCGCCCACTTTTCCTCAATTACACTCATTTCTTTTACTTCCGCTCCCCAAATCCCCTACTTGCCTCCCCCATTACTCCTCACTTCTCCTAGTTTCCCTCCACTCATTTTCCCTTATTTCACATACCCCCCTTATTTCCCGTACTTCCTTTCCTTCAATTTCCTCTCATATCCCCTACTTTTTCTCTACTCATTTCCCATTACATCCCCTCCACTCACTTCACATCGATTCCCCTACTGCGCCTCCCCTCATTTCCCCTCATTTCCCCTCACTACTGCTAATTTCTCGCCCCTCATTTCCTCTTATTTCACATACCCCCCTTACTTTCCTTACTTACTTTCCTTCAATTTCCTCTCACGTCCCCTACTTATTCTCTACCCATTTCCCATGACTTCCCCTCCCCTCATTTCCCCTCATTTCTACTAATTTCCTTTTCTCATTTTCTCTCACTTTCTCAACATTTCCTCCCTTCATTTTCTCTGACTTCCCAAACTTTCTCGCCCCTCATTTGCCACAAATTACACAAAGTTGAAACCCCTCACGGGGTGAAATCAGGAGACGAGGTTCGAAATGACATTTAGAAAGCAATTATGCACCGATTTTAGATTTTGTTCAAAAATTTCAGAACTAAATTTGTCAAAAAAATGGTGAAAGTAGATTTTTGTTTTGTTTATTTGATGTTTATGTTAATGCAAACAGCGAAAAAAGTTTCGATTTTTTAAATTTCATTTTTCATCTCCTAGGAAAAATTGTTCTTATACTTCCCGTCACTATATATTACTGCTTTGAGATCAAAATTTTTGAAATTGAATGTTATTAATTAATTCCATAAACAAATTATATAAAGAAATGTATATCGCAGTCATTCATAGGCATAAACAAATCTTTTTTTCTTTTATTATTGTTGTAATTCTATTACCAATAATATTTTCTGGAAAAATGTTGCTGTGAATTAATATTTGTTTATTTTGTAAACAAATTATAAAAAAAATTTACATTTTGGGCGTTTTTAGGCGAAAAGAAATCGTTTTTTCTTCTGACCTTGCTGAAATTATATTTTTAATAATGTTTTCTGAAAAAATGTCGCTATGAATTATCATTTGTTTATTTTATAAACAAATTCACATATTAGGCGTTTTAAGCCGAAAAGAAATCTTTTTTTCTTCTGATCTTGTTGAAATTATATGGCCAATGATTTTCTATAGAAAAATGTTGCCAATTAAATCGTTTTTTTGTTCAAATTATTTTTGAACTATATTCACAATGTTTTTGACAAAATTTTGTGACTATATGAAATTCGTAATATTCATAAACAAATTATATGAAAAATACACATTGTAGGCGTTTATGCGCAGATAAACAATTTTCTTTCTAGTAGTCTTGTTGCAATTATGTTGGCAATGGTTTTTACATGAACTCTTGTCGAAAAAGAGAATATATAAAATTTATAAAAAATTTAAATAGTTGTTTATAAAATAAACAAATAACGAAAAATGGCAAAATGCTTTCTGAAAACATCTTTGGCAATGTAATAAAAAAAATACAAGCAAAAACGATTTATTTTCGCTTAAAAACTCCTAAAATGTGCATTTGTTTATTTAATTTTTTTTTATAAAATAAACAAATATTAACGCATAGCAAAAATTTGTTAGAAAATATATCATTGGCAGTTGAATTTTCTACCAAATAGTTGAATTTTCAACCTAGAAAGGTTAATTTTCAACCAAATGATCGAATTTTCAAACAAAATAGATTGGAATTGAACCAAAAGCAGTTGAATTTTCAATCAAACATTAGTTTTTCCAATCAAAAAGATTAATTCTGAACAAAAAATATAATAGTTGATATTTCAACCAAAGATTTAAATTTTTAACAAGAAATGGAATAGTTCAAATTTCAATTAAAAAAATGATTTTTATCAAACAAAAAACCGAATTTTCAACAATATAGTTGAATTTTTAATCAAAAAGATGGATCTTCAACTGATAAAATGAATTTTGAAGAAATCAATTCTACCCAGAAGACGAATTTTCAATAGAGAAAGTAAATAATTAAATTTTCTGTTAAAAAAATTATTTTCAACAAAAAAAAAAGAAGAATTTTTAACGAAATATATAAATCTTAAATCAATAAAATGAATTTCTAACAGAGTAGTTCAACTTTCAACTTGGTAGTAGGATTTTCAACCAAAAAAGATGAATTTTCTCAATACAAAATTAATTGGTTAAATTTTCACGAAAAACGAATAATTTCCAACCAAAAATGGATTGGTCAAATTTAAATTTAAAAAAACAACAAATTTTTAACACAATAGTTGAATCTTGTACTAAATAGTAGAATTTTTAACCAAAAGAGATTATTTCTGAACTAAAACTGGTGATACAAATTGCCAATAATTTTTTTTATCAGTTTGTTTGTTTCAAAATATAATTTTTATAAGATTCTTGAGAAAATTCAAAAAGATTTTTGTAAATATAAATTTTCTACGAAACAGCTGAATTTGTTGAATTTTTAACCAAATAGTTGAATTTTCAACCAAAATAGATTAATTTTGAGCTGAAAATGTAATAGTTGATATTTTGATGAAAAAAAACTATAATTTTAAATGAAAAAGAATTAAATTTACTTTCAAAATACGAATTTTCAACAAAATAAATGAATTTTTTCACCAACCAGATGAATTTTGAAATAAAATGAATCTTCAACCCAAAAAAAAATATTTTTGAGAAACTAGTTACAGTTTTAATCAAATAGTTGACTTTTTAGCCAAAGAAGATGAATTCTCATCAAAAAATTTAAAAGTTGATATCTAATTGAAAACATATTTTTATTTTAAATCAAGTTGAATTTATCGAAAAAAATCAATTTTATATCAAAAACACTTGAATTCATCCAAAAAGACGAATTTTCAAAAAAATAGTTGAATTTGGCACCATAACAGATTAATTTTTAACCCAAAAAGACGAATTTTCGACCAAATGTTGAATTTTCAAACAAAACAGATTTTTCAGTCAAGAAATAAATTTTTTCTTATCATTTGAATCGAATTATAGTTTCATAACTTCCTAAGATTCTTGAGAAAATTCAATAAGATTTTGATAAATTTCAGATATGTCGCAAAAATGTGTCTGGAAAAATTTAAAGAAAATTTTTTTTTGTTATGCAGGATTTTACAAAATTCTGGACAAAAATCGATTCAGTTTAAAAGATATTTAAGTAGGATGCTTCGAAGTTTGGAAGAAAATTAAAAATATTTTGTAAATTTTCTGAAATCTCAAGGCTTGAAAATATGCTTTCTAATCTTCTATCTTCTATAGATCTAAATAATCTTGCAAAATCAAAAATTTTTCCCATAAAAACTTTCAGATTCTTTTTTGAAATTTTTGGAAATCTTTTGAAATGTTTGCAAACCTTTTCAAATTTTCTTTAAAAATTAATATTTCAAAACAAAAAGTCGTTACAATCTTTTCCAGAATTTTAATGAAAATTTGTTTATTCCCTTGAAGCTTCGAAAATTTCTTGAAAAGCTTTCAAAATTATTTTTG
Organism: Andricus curvator; assembly: GCA_932195095.1. NCBI lineage: Eukaryota > Metazoa > Arthropoda > Insecta > Hymenoptera > Cynipidae > Andricus > Andricus curvator. The sequence continues at coordinate 44,803 of CAKNYM010044660.1, read as the reverse complement.
AATTTTTAGAAATCTTCTTGAAATTTAAATTGTTTTTTAATGTTTTAAACATTTCTTAAAACTTTTAAACATATTTTAGAATAATTCGAAGTTTTTCAAAAAAAAATTTAAATCCTGCAAAATTAAAAACATTGTCTTAAAATATTCCAGATTCTTCTGCGACAGATTTTGCAATCAGTGAAAACTCAAATTAACTCAATTAATCTTCAGAAATAAAACCTAACTAAATCATCTCAAATTTTCTTAGAAATCTTGAATAAAAAAAAAAAATTTTCTCAAATCTTTCAAAATTATTAAAAAGGTTCTGATTTTTCTTTTTTGATTCTTCTAAATAATTTTTTGTTGCTTCTCGAAGACGCGAACAAATACACTATATATAGTAGGTATCGTTTTGATGTAAATAAATTTTTTTTAATATGAACAAAATAAAACCATTTTTTTAAAACTTATTTATAAATCGGTACTGTTAGGTCATAAAAGGTTAAACAATAGGTCGATCTATGCGTCTTGAGGATGCGAACAAATACACTAAATATAGTATTGTTGTATTTTATAATTATCTGAAATAAATGCTCAAATAAAAAGAATAAAACATTTTTTTGAAACTTTATGAATCGGTACTGGTGGGTCATAAAACCTTCAGCAATAGGTCGATCGAAGTATCTCGAAGACGCGAACAAATACGCTACATATAGTATTGTTGTCATTTGAATTTTAAGAAAGGTTTTTTTTTATATGAACAGAATAAATCATTGTATTGATACTTCATAAATCGGTACTGTTAGGTGATACAAATTTCAAAAATAGGTCGATCGATGCGTCTCGAGGTTGCGACAAGTACACTGAATATATTATTGTCATATTTTATGAATATAAAAAAAAATTAAATAAACGGAATAAACCATTTTTTAAACTTCATAAGTCGCTACCTTAGGGTTATAAAAGGTTCAGTAATATGCCGACCGAAACATCTCGAAGACGCGAACAAGTAAACTATATATAGTATTGTTGCCATTTGAATTTTAAGAAAGTTTTTTCAATATAAACAAAATAAACCATTTTTTTATACCTATTCATAAATCGGTATTGATAGGTCATAAAAGGTGCAACAATAGGTCGATCGATGTGTCTCGACGATGAAAACAAATACACTAAGTATAGTATTGTTGTATTTTATAAATATCAAGAAAAATTTCTCAAATAAACAAAGTAAACCATTTTTTTGAAACTTCATGAGTCGTTACTATAGGGTCGTAAAAGGTTCAGTAATAGGCCGACCGAAGCATCTCGAAGACGCGAACAAGTACACTATATATAGTATTTTTGTCATTTGAATTTTAAGAAAGTTTTTCTAATGTAAACAAAATAAACCATTTTTTTTATACTTATTCATAAATCGGAATCGATAGATCATAAAAGGTGCAACAATAGGTCGATCGATGCGTCTCGAAGACGTGAACAAATACAATAGATATCGTATTGTTGTATTTTGAATATCAAAAAATATTTTCTCATATAAACAAGGTGAAATTTTTTGTTTTAAATCTCTCAAATAAAAAAAAGGTTCTGCGGTCAAATTATATCGAAATATGTCAAACAAGTAGATTTGAAAATATAGGTAATTACAAACCTCCCTCTATGAGGGAGCAATACTTATTTGGAAATTTTAATTTACAACACTGACTTTCTCTCATTCAATTTTTTAGAACCTCATTATTACTACCACCAGAAGTAAAATAAATATTCATAAATTCAGATTTTTGTATAAACTCAGATTCTTTGAAATGTACTTTGTCCTCTGACATTCCAGAAAAAAGTGAATATATTCTATTGTTAAAAGAAGTGCCATTATTCTCATAGAATTACAAATCTGCAGGCTTTCAAATTAATTGATGCACTTAGTTATCTCAATTTCTCCTTCTAAAAGCATGGATATTATATTTATAATCCGAGTTTCTGAAAAGAGAGTAATGAGAGAGTATGCATGGAAAAATAAGTCGAAAATGCAAAATCGTGGGCATCGTTAGAGGAAAATCTACTTTTATCCCTAAAGCCGTGGGATTCAACTCTCAGTTCTAACACTACCATATTTATGTAAATGTAACACAGTGCATCTACTGTCATAATTTTTCAGCTTCATTGTCACAGGCGTTATGTGTCTTTCGTATGCTATACAAACAATTGTTAAGCGTGCGAGGTCGAGATAAATTCAGCACTGCGTGGAATTCTCTATTTAAAAGAGTATGTTATAATCCCGGTGTTCTTGAAAGGTTTTCACGTCTTTACAGAGAAAGTTATTACTGTGAAGTTATCATATTGTTACGTTGCAGTAATTCCAAAATGAAGTTTCGAAAATATTTGAATAATTAAATAAAGTAGCTGTGAATTCGATCACGAGTATTTCCACTTTGATTGTAATTATAATTATGTGGTGCTCATTTCACGAGCGCTTTGCTTCCCGTTAGCAAATGTATTTGCTCCCTCATAGAAGAAGCATTAGTTATTTTTTTCCATAATAGACAAACCAAAGTCTTCATTTTGATCAATTTAAAAATAGAAAGGACCCCGCACACATCTATGGAAAATATGGTCCCGGTCAAATTGGCTGAAACTGTGGTATAATGTAGTTTATAATATCCTAATCAAATAAAGTCCTTAGACACTGGGTCTAAAAACGCCAAATTTCGAGATAGGAGGGCCAAATGTCACTTTTAATGGACGCGATAGGAGTTCCACGGACCTTCGAGGACATGGCATGAAATGACATGTCATACCACATGGCATGAATTGACACATAACATTACATGGCATGACATGAGACATCACATGACATGAAACCTGACACATGACATATCATGACATGACATAGCACATGAAATGACACGACATGACGCATGACATGGCACGAGACATAAAAAATGAGGCATAACATGACAAGACACATGAAATGACATGTCACGATATGACACATGGCATGACATGAGATGACATGATATGACAAATGAAATGACACATGACACGACATGACATGGCGCATGAGATGACATGACACGAAATGACACATGACGTTACATGAAATAGCATGACATGACAAATGACATGACACATAGCATGACAAATGACATATGACACATGGCCTTGCACATGGCATGACACATGACGTTGCACATGACATGACACATGACATAACATAACATGACACATGACGTATGAGACGACATGGCATGACATGACACATGACATAACATGACACATGTGCTGTTTGTCATGCCATGCCATTTCATGTAACGTCATGTGTCATGTCAGACATGACATGATATGTAACATGATATGGCACATAACAGGACATGACATGACACAAGACACACTGTTAAAAATTCCCGCATAAAACTTCCACTAAATGTATTGGAAGTTTATTTCCGAAATGTAGGGTAACGCTACAATACATAATGTTGTAGTTTTCAAATGCAACGGATCATGCAGCGATATAAACGCTACAATACATGTATTGGAATTCTCGACGGTGAATTCACGATTTACGGCCCTTACAATACATGTATTGCAATTTCGGCATTCCAATACCGTGTTTGCAATTTTGCCTTACGCTTGTATTGTAGAAGTGTTGGAGAATTCCAAACATTTTCAACAGTGCACGTGACATGACATGATATATGACATATGACATATGACATTATATGTCATATGACACATGAAATTACATGACATGTCATATGAATTACATGACATGACATTTCATGTCATGTCGTGTTATGTGCCATGTCATATCATGTCATGTGTCATTTTATGTGTTATTTTCTGTGTCATTTTATGTGTCATTTTATGTGTTATTTTATGTGTCATTTCATGTGTCATTTTATGTCTCATTTTATGTTTCATTTCATGTCTCATGTCATGTGTCATGTCGTGTGTCATTTTATGTGTTATTTTCTGTGTCATTTTATGTGTTATTTTATGTGTCATTTCATGTGTCATTTTATGTGTCATTTTATGTCTCATTTTATGTTTCATTTCATGTCTCATGTCATGTGTCATGTCGTGTGTCATTTCGTGCGTCATCTTATGTGTCATCTTATGTGCCATCTTATGTGTCAGTTAATGTGTCAGCTAATGTGTCATGTCGTGTTCGGGACCATTCGGAACAGATCGGGATATGCGGGAGATTCAAATGTAGCATGAAAGAGAACTTAAAAATATTAATAAAAATCATGTAAAATTTAGTTTATTGTCAATGAGTGAATCGACTCAAACTGGAAACTGAATAAAAAGTAATTAAATAAATAAAAATGATCGAAAAGTACAAAAAAAGGAAAGTCGATGCGATTTCAAATTGGTGGAATACACATTTTGTAAACACGTGGTTTAGAATATTTATCAATTGAATTATTATGAATTCTGATAAAACCTGCAATTTAGCTAAAATTGCTAGTTTTTAATTAAAAATTTTAATCTTTTTTGTTGAAAAAGCAAAAAAAAAATTAACAATAAAGTATAACTTTCGACAATTCAAAAATTTGTAGAACTTTTTATTGATAATATGTGTTTTACTTTGTCGTACAAATCTACAAGGTATTACAGAAAACTACAGGATTTTACATTTTTTAATTTTGCTGTTTGACGTCATAAAAATCTTTTAATGGTACGTAAAATTATTGTAGAATGTTACAAATCTTTACAAAAAAATACAAGATTTCACCGAAGTTGAAATATTGGGAAATTGTACTCAAAAATTGTGTTGTATATACTAGTAGTTTATTGTAGAAATGTACAAATTTCAAAAATAAAATTACAAACTATACACTTTTAGAATCCACATCAACGTTTCAACTTGTACTGTCAATTTTTGTAGGATATGTAATATATAATTTTCTACAAGGAACTACAATAAAAATAATTCTTCATTTTTACCAAGAACTTTTGCTATTATAATAAATCACAATGAACTGTAGTGCGATTATTGAAAATTGAACAATTATTCCTCGCATTCGATTCCGAATCCCATTCAAATATTGTTTCAAACTAAAATATTCCATTTTTAACCATTTAATTTGAATTTTTTTTAATTAATGGCCAACGGCCATGCCACGCTGAAAAAACCAGTTCTCGTCAGATCACTGAAGTTAAGCAGCGTTGGGCGCAGTTAGTACTTGGATTGGTGACCATTCGAGAATACTGTGTGCTGTTGGCATATTATGAGTGTGCTGAGCCCAAACTTGTAGTTATTTATAACTACAAGAAAACTATCCACCTAGAAACACTACCCGAATCGGGTAGTGTCACGCCTACCCTGAAAGGGAAATGGCTTAATGGTATAAAAAAAAAATGAAGACTTTTTTGGGATATTCAGTAATATTTTACTTTCCGTACAATTTTAATTGTCCTATTTAACAAATTTTTAATATGTGAGTGAAATTATTGAATTTTGATGCATAAATAACAATTAAACAATTATCAATTTAGAAAAAATGTGAGTTAGTTTGAGAGATATTTACAAGTTTTCAGAAGATCCAAACTTAATTTAAAACTGGACAAAATTTCGAGAAATAAAAAACTAAATTTAGATTCTTGAAGATTTCAAAATAAAGTTTTGAAGCTTTTTATGGATCTTTAAAGGTTTTAAGAAAACAAAATAATTTTTAAGTTTGCTGAGAAGATTTAAAATTATTTTTTATTTTGAATAATTAATATTAAGAGCAAAATTAAAAAAGATTGTAGACAGAATGCAGATGTTTGAAAATTTCGAGCACAAAATTTATAAACTTTTCAAGTATTTTGGAAGGTTTTAAATGAATAAAAATTTCTTGGAATTCACGGAATTCAAGGAATGCACAAAATTTATGGAATTCACGGAATTCAAGGAATTCACTAAATTTATGAAATTCGCGGAATTCCCTAAATTCATGGAACTCACAGAATTCATGGAATTCACGAGATTTATGGAATTCATGGAATTCACGGGATTTATGGAATTCATGGAATTCACGGAATTCATGAAACTTAAGGAATTCACGAAATTTATGGAATTCGCAGAATTAATGGAATTCCAGGAATTCACAAAATTTATGGAATTCAAGGAATTCATGGAATTCGCGGAATTCTCTAAATTTATGGAACTCACAGAATTCATAGAATTCACGAAATTTATGGAATTCGTGGAATTCACGGGATTTATGGAATTCACGGAATTCATGAAATTCAAGGAATTCACGGAATTCACGGCCATACCACGCTGAAAAAACAAGTTCTCGTCCGATCACTGAAGTTAAGCAGCGTTGGGCGCGGTTAGTACTTCGATGGGTGACCATTCGAGATTACTGCGTGCTGTTGGCCCGTCGTGGGTGTGGTGAGCCCACACTTGTAGTTATTTACTACAAGAAACTATCCACCTAGAGACACTACCCGAATCGGGTAGTGTCACGCCTACCCTGAAAGGGAAATGGCTTAATGATATACATACACATACATACATAGAACTCGCGGAATTAACTAAATTTATGAAATTCACGGAATTAATGAAATTCACGAAATTTATGGAATTCATGGAATTCACGGGATTTTTGGTATTCGTGGAATTCACGGAATTCATGAAACTTAAGGAATTAACTAAATTTATGGAATTCATGGGATTCACAAAATTTATGAAATTCATGGAATTCATGGAATTCACGGAATTCACGGAATTCACGGAATCCACGGAATTCGCGGAATTCACGGAATTCATGGAATTCATGAAATTCGCAGAAATCACGGAATTCATGAAAATGAATTATGGTATTATGCTATGGCCAACGGCCATACGACGCTGAAAAACCCAGTTCTCGTCAGATCACTGATGTTAAGCAGCGTTGGACGCGGTTAGTACTTGGATGGGTGACCATTCAAGAATACTGAGTGCTGTTGGCACATCGTGGGTGTGGTGAGTGGTAGTTATTTATAACTACAAGAAAACTATCCACCTAGAAACACTACCCGAATCGGGTAGTGTCACGCCTACCCTGAAAGGGAAATGGCTTTATGGTATAATGGTATACACGGAATTCATGGAATTCACGAAATTTATGGAATTCATGGAATTCACGGGATTTTTGGTATTCATGGAAATCATGGAATTCATGAAACTTAAGGAATTAACTAGATTTATGGAATTCACGGAATTCATGGAATTCACGAAATTTATGAAATTCATGGAATTCACGGAATTCGCGGATGAATTCGTGGGTGTGGTGAGCCCACACTTGTAGTTATTTATAACTACAAGAAAAACCTAGAAACACTACCCGAATCGGGTAGTGTCACGCCTACCCTGAAAGGGAAATGGTTTAATGGTATACATGGAATTCATGGAATTCACGGAATTCATGGAATTCACGGAATTCATGGTATTCACGGAATTTATGGAATTCAAGGTGCTCAAGAAGTTCGTGCCATCCAAGTAATTTACGGAATTCAAGGAATTCATTGAATTTACGAGATTCACTGAATTAACGGAATTAATGGAATTCGAGGAATTCATGGAATTCGCGGAATTTACTGAATTCATGAAATTCACTGAATTTACGGAATTCTCGGTATTCACGTTCCATGAATTCCTTGAATTCCGTGAATTCATCAAAATCCATGAATTCCATGAATTCCTTGAATTCCACACATTCATTGAATCCCACGAATTTCTTGAATTCCATAAACTCCTTAAATGTCGTGAACTTGATGAATTCCACGAATTCCTTGAATTTCATGAATTCCGCGAATTTCGTGATTTCCTTCAATTCCTTGAAATCCTTGAATTTCGTGAATTCCTTAGATTGCGTGAATTACGTAAATTCCGGGAATTCCATCAATTCCTTGAATTCCACGAATTCCGTGATTTCCTTTAATTCCGTGAAATCTTTGAATTCCTTGAAAACTATGAATTTCATGAATTCCATAAATTCCGTATATATATATACCATTAAACCATTTCCCTTTCAGGGTAGGCGTGACACTACCCGATTCGGGTAGTGTTTCTAGGTTTTTCTTGTAGTTATAAATAACTACAAGTGTGGGCTCACCACACCCACGATGTGCCAAAAGCACTCATGTCAGTATTCTTGAATGGTCACCCATCCAAGTACTAACCGCGTCCAAGGCTGCTTAACTTCAGTGATCTGACGAGAACTGGGTTTTTCAGCATGGTATGGCCGTTGGCCGTAAATTCCGTGAATTCTTCGAATTCCGTGAATTCCGTGAATTCCTCGAATTCCGTAAATTCCATGAATTCCGTGATTTCCTTCAATTCCTTGAATTCCATGAATTCCTTGTATTTCGTGAATTCTTTAGATTTCGCGAATTCCGTGAATTCCTTAAATTCCATCAATTCCTTGAATTCCATCAATTCCATCAATTCCATCAATTCTGTGAATTCCTTGAATTCCATCAATTCCTTCAGTTCCATCAATTCCGTGAATTCAATTAATTCCGTGAATTCTATGAATTCCTCCAATTTCGTGATTTCCTTTAATTCCACAAAATCTTTGAATTGCTTGAATACTATGAATTTCACGAATTCCGTAAATTCCATGAGTTCTGTTAATTCCGTGAATTTCATGAATTCTGTTAATTAAATGAATTTCCTGCATTCCATGAATTCCGTAAAGTCCGTGAATTTGGTGAAATCCTGATATTCCGTGAATTTCTTGAATTCCATGAATACCTTGAATTCCATATATTTCGAGAATTCAATTAATTACGTGAATTCCATCAATGTCCTTAGAAATGATTTACGTTTTTTTCTTCTTCAATTTTTCGGTTCAACAGGTGTCAAGATGTGCAGCCGCCAATATGATACAGAAGTGTTACTGGCTACTGGAAATGTATTGTAAAATTCCAATACATGTGAGGTACCATTGAAGTACCACCATTTGGGAACTACAACATTTTGTATTGTAGCGTTACCTTACGTTTCGGAAATAAACTTCCACTACATTTGTTGGAAGTTTCGAGCGAAAATTTTTAACAGTGTATATTTAGCAATATGTTTTCATGAATCTTGACTTTATCTTATTTCTGATGTGCTTATTACGGATTTGCCGTTTGACCCACACTTAGATCTCAGGTATCGAGGAGATAGCGTCGTTGTTTCGTCGCTGTTCCCACCTGCTCTAATTTTTCTTACCTTGATAAGGGTGTTGTATGAGTACCGAAACGTTGGTAAATATTATAAATGTTTTCATATTTTGATTTTATATTATTGAAAATAAAAAAGGCGAAATAAATAAAAAAGAGAAGGAAAGGGATTTTGTTGGTTGAAACAACAATTTTTTTGTTTTCAGGAATTGCAATAGGAGCATTTTTTGGTGGTTGTCCAAATTTGATCGTTGAATTCTTGTTTTATTTTCAGGAATTCTATACATTAACTTGAATATTGGACGTTGAATAGGATTTTGAATTTGATTTCAATTTAATTTAAAATTCTTAAATTTTGATTTAATTCACTACTAATCATGAAAAATATTTCATAATCATCGACAACTGGTGCGCCCTCGGTAATTGGTGCTTTACGTCATGATGCATGCAAGACGTAACGTAATATTTAACTACACCGCATTAGTCCCACCTCCCTATTTCCTGTACACTGCATAGGACCATTATAATGCGGCTTTATATGTAACTATGTACATATACTCCTATACCTATATCTATATATCTATGCTGAACGTGGGGAGACAGTGATGCAGAATGGTAATGCAAATACAAACCTATTTCAGTATCTGCAGGCACGTATGCGAGTTATACGCAAATATTTGTGGCCTTTGTAAGGGAAAATGCATTTTCCGGTCGATAATTATGTCGCTGAAATTTACATATTTTACTCGAATGTACACTGTTAGAAATTTCTGCATGAATTTTCAGAGACGGATCACTAAAGCTTTATGCAGAAACCGTTTCTAAATTTTCCTGAGTAGGAACAGAAATTTCAGAAACTGTAACTGCATAAAGCTTCATTCCCATGTTTGAGAAAATTCTGGATTGAAAATTTGTGTCAGTTTATTAATTTCAATATAAAATATGTAGTCTATATTTGTTCTGACAATATAAATAGTAAGAAAATATAAGTGAGGTTAATATAAAGACATTTGATCCATTGAGTATATTATATGCAATATTATTATATTATATATAATAATAAATACGTGCGTAGTAGGGTGGTCCAAAAATGTAGTGATGCATTCGAGACGAGTTCAAGAAAATTCGAGATTTTCTTGAAACATGTTCAGGTGAACTTAAAACATCGTGGAGATCGAGAATCTCAAACAAAAAGTTTCGAGATTCTCGACTCGAAATCTCAAAATTTTGTTAAAGATTCTCAATCTCCACGATGTTTCGAGTTCATCTGAACACGTTTCAAAGAAATCTCGAATTTTCTCGAAATCGTCTCGAATACATCACTACAAAAATGCATTGGAAATTTTTTTTTTTTCGAATTTGGATGCATATCGCCCAAAAATTTGTTCGAATCCACAAACAAATAAATCGATTTATTTCTGTTAAAAAAAAAACATATTTAGAGATGGCGCAAGCCGCATGAAGCTTAAGACGTATTTCCCATAAGAAAAAAAGACGTTTTTGTGAATTTGATTCAGAATCCTCAATAATAGCTAAATCGAGTTGAAACTCAACATTTCTGTTCATAATTAGCCATAGAATACGAATAAAATATTACTTTTCAAACATCACCCCCATAAGTCTGTTTTATAGGGTTCCAAAAAAACCCCATAAGTGAAAAATGGGTTTTGCGAGTTTTTGGCGCTAATTATAATTTTTCTTGCGGTTTTTTAAATGCAAATTGTTGACACATGAAACACTACTTCATACTAATAATTAGATGTTTGAATAAATTGTTTAAACTATTTGTTATTGTTTTTAGCAATTTTCTCTTAGAATGGAGATAGAAAGTCGCGGTTTTTTCAAAAATTTTCCACTTTTTGTCCAATTTTTAATTACAGAGAGGTAATAGTTCATTAATTTTAACAAACATGATTTTTTAAACAATTTATTATTATTGTTAATAATATCATCTTTGAATAATGCCTAGGAATTGCAGTTTTTTCTGAAATTCTCAACTTCTTGTTCACTTTCTACTTAAAGTAAGTTAATTTTTAATTTAATATAGCAAGAATAATTGTTTCAACAAATTATTAATGTCTATAGCTATCTTCTTCTATATTAATACTAGATAATTGCGGTTTTTTCTAAATTTTTTAACTTTCGTCCAGTTTTCAATTAGAGTCAAGTAATAATTAATTCAAGCTAACGAAAATAATTGTTTGAACAATTTATTATTATTGTTGATAATATTCTTCACTTGGAGTGACTTAATAATTATTTGAGTTGACCAAAGATAATTGTTTAAATAAGTTATTATTGTTAATAACTATCTTCATCTATATTAATGCTAGATGGTTGCGGTTTTTTTCTGGAATTTTGATCTTTTTGCCCACTTTTCACTTAGTGAGGTAATAATTAATGCGTATTATATTGCTAGTATTTTTAATTTTTTTTCCCCCAGTTACGTTTTAGTGAAATATAAAACGAGTTTCAACTGTCGGTAATTTTACGAGTAAACTGAAACCAGCGAACGTAGTTTTCTGCAAATCGATCGTACTGTTCTCGTTATTTTTGGAATCACAAGGAATCATGAATATCATATTCTCAGAAAATTGTGCAGAGCTGATGCTGTTATATCAAGAAAGCGAGGTAGCTAGAATAATTTAAATACACCAAGAGCTCTTCTTGATTGACGGAAGAAGAAAGTTGCTCTCTTGCACATTTCACGGAGAGCAATTCAGCATCACCTTACACGAATCTTGTAAACCTTCCTCTCTCATTAAAAAATATGGGTTTTCAAGCTATTTAAATGACGTACGGGAGACCTCCCTACAGTGGATAGTGCAACCTACAGTGGATAATTATTATTTGAAAATACTAATGTATACCATTACCATTAAGCCATTTCCCTTTCAGGGTAGGCGTGACACTACCCGATTCGGGTAGTGTTTCTAGGTGGATAGTTTTCTTGTAGTTATAAATAACTACAAGTTTGGGCTCACCACACCCATGTGTGTAAAATATTTAGTTTATTTGATTGAATAGTTAAGACACTATACGTGCTACTGCATTTAAATTAAAATAATTATTTTTATTTTATTTGTGTTCTTACCACGGTGGAAAAAATTTTTACAAGAAAGTATAACATTTGTACAACTGTAATTTTTTGTTAAAATTTATACATTTTTGTAAAAAAAATTTACAAAATTTAACAATAAAATACAGTAAAATACAAATAGCTATTTTTTTTATTGTATTTCCTAATAGAAAAGTAAAAAATTCACAATAAAGTATAAGTTTCTATTATTCAAAAATTGGTACAGTGGGACCTCGTTCGTGTCGCAGACTTGCGACCGGGAACCTCGTCCGTGTCGCAAATGTCCCTTCCGGTCGTTTCAGGGGCGTACTGAGGTAGCATGATCTATAACAGGGGGTCCGCTTTTTCGGTGATACAATTAAATATACCTGTTATCTTGTTCGAAAGTCTGCCTACGAAAGTATTGTTAATGAAAATTAATCAACTTAAAAAAATGTAGTTAAAACTTATTTTTAATTTTTAAATATTCATGATGAAACACAGGAATATTTCACTTTTGAATGAAAAATAAGAGCATGTAAAGCAGTAAAATGCTGCATAATACGTGCATAAGAAAAATGTTTTTATTAGAGAACATTTTTTGTGAGTGATGTCTTACATATTAAAATACATATGTACTTACAGAGTACGAAAAACAGTCTTTTCAAGTTACATAAGAACTAACACTTTATATGTAATCTCATATTTATAAACTTTTTCGATCATAAGAATAAATTAACCATTTTTTTACGTTTGTTGTTTAAAGTAAAAGTCTGTTCACGTAATATAAATTACTTTTATAAATTAACATGTAAAATTAGTTTCTTTTGTCCACAAGATTTCTTTGGCAATTTCTTGCATCTCTTGTAAAGCTATTAAATGTTTCGATTCGCATTCCCAGTGTACCTCAAACCATGATTTAAAATACACAATGGCTTCCACGGCTTTTCGGCTTGCATCCACAGTTGAAATTGAGTTAGATCCACTATCATTTAGTTCGTCAGATTCTTCAATTCCGTCTGTTTCCCAGCTTGCATTAGAGTCTTCAGAATCATAATGGCCGTTCAGCACACTGTTAAGAAAAAATATTTAAATACATGTAAGAACAATCATTAGGTAAATTCTCCCGATACTCACGAGAATTGTTTTAAATAGAGGAAGTGTCACTAATTTAACCTCTTTAACTTCAAAAAGTGAAAAATATTTTTTATAAAAGAAAAAAGTAACTGAAAGGATTTGAAATGTTTCCTTCCACTTTTCACCTATTTATGGAGGAGAAAATTGATTAAAAGTAGTTTCATTTAATTAATTTCTGGAAAAATATTTCACTGTTTTAGTAAGGAATACCTTTTTAAAAAATTGCTTGAATTAAATAATATTTGTACCTAATGTTCTCTCATGGAATGAAAGGTTTTGGTTTTTGAGTATTTTTGGCAAGAAAAAATATTTTTCACATTTTGGGTTAACATAAGTAAGGTTACTAACATCACTTATGCAGATTTACAATTACAATATCCTTTTATAATTTCAGGATGTAGGCTTTTTTCTTTAGATCAAAGGTCTTATATCTTAAGTTGATTAGTAAAAAATATTCATCATGAACTTTCTGAAATTTTTTTAGTGGCTACGGGTAGTGACTTTTTATTCTCGTATATTTAAAAAAAAATCCATTATAGTCCATGTTCCAATCAAACTTCAGTGGATTTTTCTTTGAAATATATTATGAATAAAAATTGATGATCAAGACAACAAATTTCAATAACTTGAATATTTTTTCCGTTAAATTTTGCTAAAATGATGTTAACCTCTGAGCAATCTCATCATCAGTAAGGATCTGCCATCCTGTTTCTTTGTCATCTTCCTCTAACCATGAAGTCACAAATTCTACTGTGCAGTTTGAAAATCCTGGAACTTGTTGTGCGATTTCAAAAATCTCTTCAACTTGTGGACGTGATTGCTCGGATGTCCGAGGCTGAAATTCAATCAGATCTCGGAAAAATTTTTTTCCATGCTCTTTTCAAATTTTCTTGTGTCAAATTGTCCCATGCATTTGCCAGTTTGTAGCAACAGTCCTTCAAGTTGAACTTTTTGATAAACTGAGCAACTCCCTCTTCTTCTTTTTCAATGAGAAGTTCTCTTAAAAGATTTTTTCTATACAGCCTTTTTGTTTTCTCTATGACGCCCTGGTCCATGGGCTGTATGAGGGCTGTAACGTTTGGAGGCAGGTATTCCACCTAAAAGAAATTTTCAATTGTGACTGTTGGATCGATGGAATTTAGAAAATCTTTTGAGGGATGCACGGGTGCATTATCCAGCAGAAGTAGAATTTTTCTGTTAGTATGCTTGCGAATGGTGGGTATAAATAGCTTGATGAACCAATCTGTGAAGATTTCTCTGTTCATCCACCCACTTTTCTGAGCATTATATTCCACCGGCAGCATTTTGACGTGCTTAAAGCATCTGGGCTTCTTAGATTTCCCAATTACTAATAACGGGATTTTAATCGTGCCACTAGCATTAGCACAAGCCATTGCAGTTATTCGATCTTTCGGTGACTTCATACCTGGAGCAAATTTTTCTTCCTGAGTAGCTGAAGTTCTACTGGCTAGTGACTTCCAAAACACACCAAATTCGTCGGCATTAAATATGTCATCTAACGTATAACCTTGCAGTAAAAGACCAGCAGCCATAGTCACAAAATCCTCACTGGCTTGGAAGTCCGACGATAGTTTTTCGCCTTGTATGGATAGCACGTGAATACCATGGCGTTGTTTAAAGTTGTGGAGCCATCCCTTACTGGCCTTGAACTCACCTAAATGGAGAATTTTCTCACTAAGAATGACAGCCTTTTCTTTAATGATAGGACCTGAAACAGGCTCTCCAAGACTTCTTCTTTGAAGAAACCATTTGTAAAGGCATTTATCAAGTTGAATTTCAAATGAACATTTGAAACGTTTTCTTTTCAGAAGGTTTTTGGCAAATTCGCGTGCTTCTGCACTGACTTTGGTTATATTCTCTTGGTCTTTAATAATCCGTTCAATGGTTTTTACTGAAACCTTGTAGTCGTCAGCAATTTTCTTTTTCGATTCTTTATTTTTCAACTTTTCAATTATTTCGAGTCTCTTTTGCAAATCTAATACAACCACTTTTTTATGAACCTTTTGGAGCTCCATTATTGACACTGCAATCAATTCCAAAAAAAGGTAAAATTTGCAAACATCCTTCAAAAAAATTTTAAAATAACTTTCCACTCAATTAAATTTTAGATTAAAAAACATTAGGACCAAATAAATTTCACAATTGGAGTCGCAGGATCTGTCGGGGTCAAAATATGTTGTTTTATAGAGGCAGTTAGGCAATACGTATTTTTTTTAATTTGCGAGAAAAAAAACGTTCTATGAAGTTATTCTTATTAAAATTTTGTGCTTTGTTTTACGAAAAACCTCTTGCTTTTTTGCGATATCTTGTATTGCTTATGAGAACAATTGCAAAATTATATTTTTAGAAAAAAAAATTTTCCTGCCCTCAAAAATGGTTTAACTCGCATAAAGCGGATAGCATGCTTTTCTTCTATTAGCAGAAACTTTTGAAAAAAAAATGGAAACAAAAAAGGTGGGGTTTTCCAGGAAATAATTTTTTCATGTTCTTAAAAATTTGAAGAGAAAACTAATAAATAGTTTCGGAAAAACCCCACCTTTTTTATTTTTGCCCCATTTTTTTTATACCGTTTCTGCTTATGTAAAAAAAATATTTTATCAGCTTAATGGGAGCTAAACCATTTTTGAGAGAATAGACTTTTAATATTTTAGGAGTAACCACTGTCACTTTGTTAATTTTAAGCCTTTTTTTTTAATTTTTCGGTGGATTTTGAAAGAAGACAATACATGCTATCAGGATCAACAAAAAACACTGCATATCTCAATTAGATCAAAAGTTCTTTTTTTTTTGGAAAAAGCACAAAATTCAAGTAAGCATAACTTCGTAGAATTTTTTTTCCGAAATCAGAAATAGACTTATTGCCTAATTTCGTCTAAAAAATAACACATTTCGTTCCCGAGAGATTCTGCGACTTTAATCGTAGAACATTCCTGATTTGAAATGGATTTGGTCTTCAGATGAAATATTTCAGCGAAATCATTTTTTTTTAAATTAGAATATTTCTCAAGCATTAAATAATTTATTAAAATTTTAGAGGTCAAAATATGATCTACGTACATTAAAAGTCGACAGAAATTTATGTATTTTAGAATCAATATTACAATAAACAAATATATAATACGAATATTTAAACCTTTACAATTCTTTATATAAAATTAGGGTATACACATTATGTTATAAAAATAGGAAAAATTTCAAAAAAAAAGAAAGGTTAAACCTGCTCGACATGACGTGAAACATAACCTCACTTTATAAGAGCTTCGCGAGGTTATCAGTTCGATTTACATACTTCAACGAAAGTACATAATCAGAATATATACTTTATTAAACCGAATTTATTAATACTATTCTGCTGACAAACAAATTTTCCGTTTACGTTAAAAATGATCGTTGAAGATATTGTTTACTTTTCATTATCAATCAAAACTATACACTACAGATACCTTGTAATTATATAAAAAACTTACCGTATGGAGTCTGTTATCACCAAATTAGAAAATATATCATCAGTATATATATAAATAATAATAAATCTAACTTATAAACTACATATCACTGATATGTACTTGACATGACTAGACACCATTAGGAACAGCACTGGATTTTGGTGCGCGCGCAACTTTTTGACGTAATTTCCGCTTCACAAGCGAGGTTTTGAGGGGTCACGTGACCACGACACGAAGCCGACAGCGACACGAACGAGTGCGACACGAACGAGGTCCCACTGTATAACTTTTTATTATTTTTTTTTTACTTTGTTGTAAAAATCTACAAGATTACAGAAAACTACAGGATTTCACATTTTTTTAATTTGGGTGTTCGACGTCATAGAAACACTTTTAATTTCACGCAAATTATTGTAGAAAATTACAAAAAAAAAATATAAATTTTTACAAATAATACTTCTAGAATCCGCATCATCATTTCGACTTGTACTTTACTGTAAATTTTTGTAAGATATGTAATATATAAGTTTCTACAAGAAACTACAATTGAAAAAAAAACACTTTTACCAAGAATTTTTGCTATTATAATAAATCTCATTATTGAAAATTCAACAATACTTGATTTTACAGGACGATTCTGAATCTGTTCAAAATTAAGCAAGGTACAGATTTTAACGTTAAAAATATAAATTTTTCAATTTAAAAGCCTCAGTAGTTAAGCAAATGTAAATGTTCGATTGAAACTTTAGAAACTGTTCATAATTTTTATAAAAATTTCAAATTAATAGATTCATAATTGAACGCTCTTATTCAATTCCAAATTATGAAGAAGAAGCTCACGGAGAGGAAGAGGAGGAGGCAGTGCAAATGAGGAAAGTAAAGATAGGAGGGGTAATGTGTAAGTTTGTGACAGTGTACAATAAGGATGGGATGGAAAGAATTAAAGAAAGGGTGGAAGACCTATTAGGTGAAAGAGAAGAGGGTATGGTGGTACTGGGTGGGGACTTTAACGCGAGGATGGGGAGGGAAGGGGGCCTTTACAGGGAAGGGGAGAGCTTCGAAAGGAATTCGAAGGATAGGTTAATAAATAAGGAGGGGGACATTCTAAGGGACTGGATGGAGGATAGAGGCTGGGCGGTGGCAAATGGTATGGCAACTGGGGACAAAGAGGGAGAATACACATGCGTAGGTAAGGTGGGGGTATCGGTAATAGATTATGTAGTTATGAATATGCAAGGGTGGGATGAGATGGAGAGATTCGCAGTAGAAGGGAGGGTAGAATCAGACCATCAGCCATTAGGGTTGTGGATAAGGGGTGAGAACGGCGGAAGGCAAGGTGAGGAAGAAGTGTCGACGGGGGAGAGGGTTAGCTGGACGAGGGAGGCGATAGAGAAATATAAGGAGCAGTTAGGGAAGGTACGCTTCGAAGGGGAGACGGTGGAAGAGATATGGGAGGATTTAAAAGAGAAAGTGAAAGGGTGCGTGAAAAAGAAGGTATTCAAAAAGAAGAAGAAAGGAATGGTGAAGCCGTGGTGGGATAGGGAATGTAAAAAGATGAAAAGAAAGGTGAAGAGGAAGTATAAAAAGTGGAAAGAGGGTACTGCGAAAAGGGAGGAGTACGTAGAAATGAGGAAGGGGTTTAGATTGATGTGTAAGAAGAAAGAACAGGAAAAGAAGAAAGAGCTAGAGGAGGAGTTAGGAAATGTTAAGACAGAAGGGGACGTCTGGAAGATAATAAATAGGTTTAGGAAGCGTAGAGTAGGGATAAGCGACAAGATAGGGAGTGAGGAGTGGAGGGAGTTTTTTAAAGAATCATTTCAGGGCTCAGATTCAAGGAAGAGAGATGATGGGAGTAGAAGAACGGGGGAGGCAGAGATGGAGGAGTTGAATGAAGAGGAGATAGAGAAACAGATAAGGAAGTTAAAAAGGTCAAAATCAGCAGGGCTGGATGGGCTAGAGAATGAAGCATGGCTGTTTAGTACACAAGAGGTTAGGGAGAGGCTGAAGGAGGTAGTGAAGAAAGTATGGAGGGGGGAGGGATTCCCACGAGGTTGGAGAGAAGGATTAATGGTGCCTCTGTATAAGAAAGGAGAGAGGGATAGGCAGGAAAATTATAGGGGGATTACGCTAATGAATACGGCGTATAAAGTATACACGATGGTAGTAGCGGAGAGGCTGCGGAAGGATGTCGAGGGGAAAGGAATATTGCCAGAGACGCAGGCGGGCTTTAGGGCAGGTAGGAGTACTATCGACAATATCTACGTTCTGCAGCACGTGGTGGATAGAGAATTAGCGAAGAAGGGGTCGAGAGTGTACGCGTTTTTTGTGGATCTAAAAGGCGCGTTTCCGTCGGTAGATAGGGGGAGGTTGTGGGAGGCGATGGAGGAGAGGGGAGTAGAGAGAGGCCTGATCGAGAGGGTAAGGGAGATATATGAAGAAACCAAAGATAAGGTAAGAGGAGGACAGGGGATTTCGGAGGGATTCTGGATGGATAGGGGGTTAAGACAAGGGTGTCCGCTTAGCCCGACGCTTTTTGCGATTTTAATTGCGGATATGGAAAGTAAGCTGGAGGCTGGAGTGGTAGGAGGAGTCAGGATAGGAGGGGTTAGAATTTGGTCGCTAGCGTATGCAGATGACATAGTGTTGTTGGCAAAAAGCGAGGAGGCCTTAAAGGAAATGATGAAGAGGTTGAGAAGATACCTGGATAAGAACAGGTTAGAACTGAATGCGGAAAAGTCCAAGGTTATGGTTTTCAGAAAAGGAGGTGGAAGGGATAAGGAAGGGCAGTGGAAGTGGAAGGGAAAGGCGGTGCAGGCGGTGAAAGAGTTTGTGTACCTGGGCTTCTTGTTTCGGAGGAATGGCGGAGTGGATGGTCACATAAAAGAGAGAGTGAGGAGGGCAAATGTGGTGATGAGGCAGGTGTGGGGGTTGGGAAAGAAGTTATTCGCAGATGATTTTGGAAGGAGAATGAAATTGTTTGACTCACTAGTGATGAGTGTGCTATTTTATGGAGTAAAGGTGTGGGGGGTGGAAGGAAAGCGAAGAGGTAAATAGGATACAGGAGAGATATGTAAAGTGGACACTGGGGTTGGCAAGGAACACGCCTAGTTATATTGTCAGGAGGGAGACGGGGAGAACGAGTGTAGGGATTCTAGCGGGGAGTCGAGCGTGTAAATATGAGGAGAAATTTTTGGAAGAGGGGGGAAGTAAGCTGGTTAGGGAGTGTTGGTGGGAGAAGGACAACAGGAGAGGGGGTGGGAAGATGGAGGTTGAAAGAGAAAGGTATTTTAGAACGAATGGACTGCATATGGATGCATTGAGAAGGATGCATGAGGAAGGAAGGAAGGTATATGAGTTGGTTAAGAAAAACAGCATGGAGAGAGAGAAGACAGCAGGGGAAGAGAGAATAAGAGAGACAAGGTTTAATGGGAACTATGTGTGGATTATGCCAAGGGCGAGAGCGCAATATTTGTGTGAGAAAGGAGAGAAAGGAAGTCAGGAGCTTATAGCGAGGATGAGATGTGGGTGCATGGAGGGTTTCAACAGGTTCTGGCTCGCTAGGGAAAAGAGGATGTGTGAACTATGTGGGAAGGGGGAGGCAAGAGTGGAGCACTGGTTGGAGGAGTGCGTGGAGGTGGAAAGGAGTGGGATAAGCAT
Organism: Andricus curvator; assembly: GCA_932195095.1. NCBI lineage: Eukaryota > Metazoa > Arthropoda > Insecta > Hymenoptera > Cynipidae > Andricus > Andricus curvator. Next base: position 24,364 of record CAKNYM010044660.1, on the reverse strand, counting down.
GGAGGTATTGATGCATGAAAGGGGGGACAAAAGGGCAGTAGCATGGGTGAAGGGAGTATTGGGAAAGATGGAGAAGAAGAGAAGGAAGGAGGAAGAGGAATGGAGAAGGAAAGATTGTAAATAGAGGAGGAAGTAAATATAAGTAATTGTAAATATTGTAAATAGTAGATAAGTATTAGGTATTAGTCGCGGAGGCAGAGTTTGGTAATGCGAGGCAAGCAAGAAAGTAGGGACATGCGAGCGAGGCGAAGCGAGGAAGGCAATGCGATAAGAGCGAGCGGCGTTAGATATAAGGTGTGGAAGGATGTTAGTTTTAAGGATTAGTTGTAAGAAAATTCTGTAAAAAATGGAAGTGTAAGCAAGTCAATTTTTTAAGGCCAGCAGGCTAAAAAATAAACGTTTATCTTGTTTCAATGTGAAATATTACATTTTTAACCATTTAATTTTGAATTTTCAAATTAAAGATGATATTTTTTTGAATATTTAGTAATATCTTACTTTTTTATTTAAAATGAGCAATTATAAATCAAATATTAAAAAGTAAACAATTTTAAACTAAACTATTTAAAATAGAAAACCTCGAATTGTTAATGTTTCAGAGTGTTGAATTCTTAAATTTAAACTTTGAACATTGCAATTCTAATTGTTCTGTTTAACGAATCTTGCTTCCTCGTAGAGGAAGCTTTGTAATGATGAAATTTTCCAAAAATTTTAAATTCATTTAATTGAAAACGGTTGCAGATAAATTGATGAAATTTGGAGGGCTTATTTTCACCACTAATATCTTGAAACTGACTGAAGTATTTCTATAAATATTCGTTGAATTTTTTTTAGCACTCAATAATATTTTCAAAATCGGTTTTTTATAGTAAAACTTTGTTCATCAGCATAATTCAAAGTTTATGCAGGAATATAAAAGATTCCTTTGTTCGAGACGAATCGATTGACCTACAATGTTAATACATTTTATCAAAGAGTTGGGAAGTTATGGTAATTTATATATTTTGAAAATCGGGTTTGTATAGTACAACTTTTTTCATTAATATAGTTTAAAGTTGATGCAAAAACAGGAAAGATGTGTTGATTCGAGACGAATCGACTGACCTATAATATTGATACATTTTATTGAAGAGCAAGGAAGCTATGGTAATGCATAATATTTTAAAATACGGTTTTTAATAGTAAAACTTTTTTTTAACATAATTCAGAGTTGATGCAGGAATATAAAAGATTCCTTGGTTCAAGACGAATCGATTGACCTACAATATTAATACATTGTATCAAAGAGTAGGGAAGTTATGGTATTTTATATATTTTTAAACTCGATTTTTATAGTAAAAATTTTCTCATTCTCATAAATTAGAGTTGATGCAAGAATATAAAAGATTCCTTTGTTCGAGACGAATCAATTGACTCTTAATATTAATACATTTTATTGAAGAGTAAGGAAGCTATGGTAATGCATAATATTTGAGAACACGGTTTTTTATAGCGAAACTGTTTTCTTCAACATAATTCAAAGTTGATGCAGGAATATAAAAGATTCCTTGGTTCAAGACGAATCGATTGACCTACAATATTAATAAATTTTATTAAAGAGTAGGGAAGTTATGGTATTTTAGATATTTTTAAACTCGATTTTTATAGTAAAAATTTTCTCATTCTCATAATTTAAAGTTGATGCGAGAATAGAAAAGTTCACAGAAAAAACTATGAATAAAATTTGTTGCAGGAAATTTTTTAGAGCGATAAAGTTTTGTTCAGCCAACTTCGCGTCTTTCAAAATACATGTGTTTCTCATGGAAAAACAAAAGAAAGTTCAACCGATATTTGTGTAAAGTTTATCCTCTGAAGTTAATTTTTGTTGCAAAGAATCTTTCATCGGAAATCGATGTAAAGTTTATCTTCTGTTTTTTTTTCTGTGTTGTGTTGATTTAAGACGAATCGATTGACCTATAACATTGATACATTTTATTGAAGATTAAGGAAGCTATGGTCATGCTTAATATTTGAAAACACGGTTTTTTATGGTAAAACTTTTTTCACTAACATAATTCAAAATTGATGCAAGAACGGAAAAGATTCCTTGATTCGAGGCAAATCGATTGATCTATAATATTAATACACTTTATGACCATTAATATTGAAGGACCAGAATCTTAAACCTGTAACATTTTCAAACTAAAATCTTTTATAAACAGAGTGAAACAATTTCAAATTGAAATAATAAATTTTCAAATTCATTATTCTTTTCTTTAATCGACATAATTCAAAGTTGACGCATGAACAGAAAAGACTTTTTGATCATAAATTTTCAAATAGAATAATTCTGACAATTTTTGTAAAGGAATCATACAGCTGGGAAAGGGATAGGGTGCGAGAGAACTTTTTCCTTCCCTTTTCCAGCTCGAAAAATGATCATTTCGAATATAAAATTTGATTTGTCTGATTTGTTTTTGTGTTTAAAATTTTTTTGGTATTATTTTGTAATTTTGTATTTTTTGTAAATTGCTATTTTTAAATTGATAAAAATGAAGACCTTGGTTTGTTTATTATTCAAAAAAATCACTAATGCTTCCTCTATGAGAAAGCAAATATATTTGCTAAGGGGAAGCAAAGTGCTCGTGAAATGAGCACCGTATAATTATGAATACAAACAAAGTGGAAACACTCGAAATAGAATTCACAGCTAGTTTAATACATTTAAGTGAAATTAATGAATTTTGATGCATAAATAACAATTGAAAAATTATCAATTTAGAAAAAAATTGAGTTAGTTTAAGAGATATTTACAAGCTCTGAGAAAATCCAAACTTAATTTAAAACTGGAAAATATTTTGAAATAATAATAAAAAAATTCTTCTGATTTCTAGGAAAATTTCAAATGACTTTTTATTTTGAAAAAGTAATTTTAAGAGAATATTTAAAAATATATAATACAACATTTTTTGATTATTAAATGACAATTGAAAAATTATTCATTTGGACAATAATCAAGCAAGTTTAAAATATATTTAGAAGTTTTGAAAAGATTCCAAAATAATTTAATACGTGAAAAGATTTCAAACCATTTAGTACACAATGTAGATTTTTGAAGATTTCGAATACAAAATTTAAAATCTTTTTAAGAAATTCAAAAGGTTTTAAATTAATAAAAAATGTGTATCAAAATTCCTAGAAAAACTAACAATAATTTTTTTGTTTGAAAAATTAATTTAAAAAGAATATTTAATAACATTTCCAAAATTGTCAAGAAAGAATCTGGATGATTTTAAAGTAGTTTTTTTTTTACTTTTGCAGGATTTTGAAAAATTGTAAGAAAAATTGTAATTCCCAGATAATTATATTATTATTAGATTTCTGGAGATTTTTAAAATTAGTTTTTCTGAACAGATTTTTAAGAAAATATGCAAAAAGACTTCAAAACAAATTTTAATGTGTAAATTAATTTTTCTAGCTTAAAATTGCTCAAAATGATATAATTTTGAAAATTTATAAATTAAAAGTATAAAAGTTAAAATTATGCAGTTTAAAGGCTTTTAATTTAAAAAATTTCAGTTCGAAAGTATTAAAAGCTTACATTTTATACGCGCAAATTATTGAGCGTTTGAATTAACATTTTTTCAAGCTTTAATTTTAAAAGATTAAAATTCAGAAGTATGTATTTCACTTTGAGTATCTTAATTTGCGCTTCAGTTTTTATAACTTCAAGTGAAAAAATTTTCATCTTCAAGAGTTCGAACCTTTTGATTTTAATGACTGTGACCAATTCTTTCTCAATTTTTCAATTTCTATCTTCAGTCAAACATATCTTCTTTTTCGAGCTAAGATGACAAATACTGAGAACATTGCAATTACATAATTTTAAATTACATATATGGTGTCCAATCGTTTGCTATATATTTGAAAAAAAAACTTCAAATGTAAGGTTTTTTGTTGTTTAATAATGATTATTCATCATTGTCTTTTAATATTCTACCATTTCTTTAAAGTTTAAACATAGAAGCTTTTTGTAATGGCGATCATGTATACATGATCGCATCTTAATTTAAAATTATCTGATTGCAATATTCTAAATATTTTTCATCCTAGGTCGAAAAAGAAAAAATTTTTGGCTGCAAAACATGTAAATACTTGTAGATTCTTGAAGTTGTAATTTTTTCTAAATTCTTGTAGAAAATTAAAACTACAATAAAATACAACAATTTACATAAAAATACAAAAAAAGTACAAAATTCGTCTCAATAATAGAACAAAGTTGTACTTTCCTGTAATTTTGGTTGTAATTTGTTGTATTTATTCATAGATTTATGTAAAAATAGTTTTAGTTTTCTGTACTTTTTTGTAAAAATTTTTGCACCAGGGTAATTAATGATTATCCACTGTAGGTTGCATTATCCCCTGTAGGGATGTTCAAAAATCTAAAATACTTTAATTATTTTTGTTTAAAATTATTACTGCGGAAACTTAACAATTTAAGTAGATGGATAATAAAACCAATAAGGGGCCTTCCATAAAATAAGTCACCAATTTTGGGATTTTTTTCAATTCTTTGTTCTTTAAAATTATATAATTTTCAATAACATGTTGAATTCAATATGAAACACTTTAAATTCCTCAGCTTTCTAGTCGAAATATATTGCGATTTCAACAAAATAGTTGAATTTTCCAACCAAAAAAGATTTTCTACCAAACAGTTGCATTAACAACCAAATAGTTGAACTTTCAACAACAACAAAATATTTTTTTAAACAAAATTGAAATAGTAAAATTTTCAGTTTGAAAAATGAATTTTCAACAAAAAAAAGCAATTTTCAACCATTTAAAATAAACCAAAAAAAGAGGAATTTTTATCCAAATAGTTGAATTCTCAACTTGAAGGATGAATTTTTAACAAGAATGAATTATTTTCTAACCGAAAAGACGAATTTTCAACGAAAAAGATGATTTTTTAACAAAATACAACAATTTTCATCAATATTGTTTAATTTTGAAGCGAAAGAGACGAATTATTGACAAAGCAGTTGAATTTGTTAAATGTGAAAATGTGATTTTTTAAGAAAAAAGTTTATTTTCTATCAATAGTTAACTTTTCATAAAAAAGTTTAATTTCTAACGAAAAAGTTGGAATTTTCTTCGAAAAATATGAATTTCCAACCGCCAATATAAAAAAATGATCACGATAAAAAAAATAACATTATTACACCTCAAAATTTCAGTTTTTTCTCAATTTAAAATTATACTTATTTTAAGGTATGCAAATTTTAATTATACCTGAGAAATTTTTGGATATAAGGTAAAAAGAGAATTCAACGATAAAATTTGGATAACACACACTTCAATGTTTTTATTGAAATTAAAAAATAATAATAATGAAAAAGAGGAATGAAAAAAAGGCACAAGATAAAATTATTGATCTTCTAAAACATCAGATTTGTCTCAATGATAAATTTTTGAATAGCCATAGAAAACATTAGAACCAACTTTTTAATTTGATCGATCAATAAACTAATATTTAAGAACAAAATTAAAATTTGTACGCCATTTTTCGAGGAGAGAGAGATTCTTAATTTGAAGAATTCGAAAAATAGTTTAGTACCTTTTTAACAATTTAAAAATATTTGAGAAAATTACTTTTTTCAACTTTACTAAGCAAACTTGAAATGATTTAGGTTTTATTTAGAAAATTAATTTTAACTTTCAAAGATTTCAAAATATATCGCAAAAGAATCTGGAAGATTTTAAGACGAATTTTTCAACTTTCCAGGATTTTCAAAAAATTTAAAACAAAAAGTATGTAGATGTTTGATGACTAAAAAAGCAGCTTTTCAAGAATATTGAGAAGTTTCAAGAGAAAAAAAAATTTGATAAGATTCCGGGAAAAATTATTATAAATATTTTTTTGTCGGAAGAAATTAATTTTACGAGAAAATTTAAAAAGGTTTCATAACACTTTAAAAAATTTACAAAAAGTTCGAAAAAAAATGTGGAAGATTTTCAGACAATTCTTTTGCAGGATCTTTTAAATATTTCAGAAAAAATATGAATAATTTACAAAGGTATTTATAAAGCTTAGAAGTTAAAAAAAAAAGTGCTAAAAAGCTTTTTAAGTATTTTAAGAAGTTTCAAGTGAATTAAAAAAAAATTTTTAATAATAATGTTTTGAGAAAATGAAAAAAAAATTTTCGAAGAAGAATCTGGAAGATTTTAAGCCAAAATTGTTTTGTTTTGCAAAATTACAACGCTGTAGGAAAAATTCGAGTCAGTTCAAAAAATATTAAGGAATTTTAAAAGTTTTGAAGGGATTAAAAATTTTGTAAAATCCTGAAAATAAAAAAAATGTCTTTAAGATTATCCAGATAATTTTTTGACATATTTGAAATCAAAAATAGTTACTCGAAATTTTTATTTTTTATTCAAAATTATTTTTTCCGTCAAATTATAATTTGGTTTAGATTTTTTTGCTTTTTTGACTGAAATGTCTTTTTTGGTTAAAAATTCAGTTATTTTGATGAAAATTCGTTTGTTTTTTTTGGTTTGTAAATTTATCTTTTTTGGCAACAAATTAATCTTCTTGTTTGACCATTTATTTATTCCGTTGTATATTGATCTTTTTTGGTAGAAAATTAATCTTCTGGATTAAAAATTAATCTGCTGGATTAAAAATTAATCTTCTGGATTAAAAATTAATCTTCTGGATTAAAAATTGAACTGCTTGGTTCAAAATTGAATTGCTTGGTTGAAAAATCATTTTATTAGTTAAAAATCTATCTCTTTTGTTGAAATGTAACTACTCTCTCAAAAATTCCTTTTTTTGCTGAAGATTAATTTTTTAAACTAAAAAATTGAACTATTCCATTATTGGTTGAAAATTGATCGTTTTTAGTCAAAATCTCAACAATTTATTTGACAATATATATATTTTGTGGTGCATTCGTTCTTTTTTTTGTAGAAAACTAATCTTCTCAATTGAAAATTCAACTAATTAGTTTTTGTTAGTAATTCATCTTTTTGATTGAACATTCGTCTTTTTGGATAGAAAAATGTACCTGTTTTCTAAACAAATTTTCCTTTTTCACTTGCGAATTCAACTGCTTTGTTAAAAATTAAAATTTTTGGATTAAAAATTGACCTTTTTTGGGTAGAAAAGTTGTCGGTTGAAAATTCAACTGTTTTCTAAAAAATTCGACTTTTAAATTAACTTTTTGGATTGAAAATTTATCTTTTTTGGATTGAAAATACACCCTTTTTTGGGTGGAAAAGTTGTCGGTTGAAAATTCAACTGGTTTCTAGAAAATTCTATTTTTAATTTAACTTCTTGGATTGAAAATTTATCTTTTTTGGATTAAAAATTGACCTTCTTTGGGTAGAAAGTTGTAGATTGAAAATTCAACTGGTTTCTAAAAAATTCTACTTTTAATTCGACTTTTTGGATTAAAAATTTATCTTTTTGGATTGAAAATTCACCTTTTCTGTGTAGTTTTTGGTTGAAACTTCAACTGGTTTCTAAAAAATTCTACTCTTGATTAAATTTTTTTGGATTACAAATTTATCTTTTTTGAATTTAAAATTCACTTTTTTAGGTAGAAAAGTTCTTGCTTGAAAATTCAACTGGTTTCTAAAAAATGTTACTCTTAAGTTGAAAACCTTTAATCTTTTTTGTTTGAAAATTCAACTATGTTTTTTTTTTTAAATGCAATATATGTCAAATTGAAATTTCAAGCGTTTCATATTGAATTTAATATGGTACCTTTACAGCCATTTTATTGAAAAGAATTTACTCCCTATTTTTGTAAAAAGTCACCCTATTTCCCTTGTTTTAAGAGCATTTTTGTATGTGAAGTTTGTTAAAATATTACGTTTGTATATCTTGTGTTTAGAGCCTCGGTGGCTCAGGTGATAGCGCGTCAGGCTTCCGAGCAGGAGGCCTGGGGTTCGATCCCTGTGCCGGTACGAATAAAAATTTTTTCATGTACTTCTACCGAAGCTTTGGTGGTTCGGAATTTATCTTAAACTGTAGGTCCTCTCAAAAGAGGCTAGTTACTTTCAAAGGAAGAGGCTCCGTGTCGAAAGGAAAATTTCTTAGGGCTAACTAATCGACTTTGAGATAACTCTAAAAAGTGTTAGCGAACTGGCAAAGGGGCTTAATGGTTTTTTCGGTGGTCGCTGGTCGATTTTGAGTAATGAACACACACACACACACATGCACTGACATAACACGCCAGTACAGTGCGCTGTATGTGGGCATATAACTAATGACCTCAGAAGGACCGTTCCATCCATCACAACCCGGCCACTTTTCTACGGTTTGGCTAGGGAGGCTGCCGGATGGCAGAATGGATGAGGCTCACTTTGGAAGCTGCCGGATGGCAGAGTGGTCGAGGCTTACTTTGGAGGCTACCGGATGGTAGAGTGGATGATACTCACTTTGGAGGCTGCCGGATGGCAGAGTGGATGAGGCTCCCTTTGGAGGCTGCCGGATGACAGAGTGGATGAGGCTCACTTGGGGGGGGGGGGGGGCTGCCGGATGTCAGAGTGGATGAGGCTCACTGTGGAGGCTGTCGGAAGGCAGAGTGACTGAGACTCACTTTGGAGGCTGCCGGATGGCTGAGTGGACGAGGCTCACTTTGGAGGCTGCCGTATGGCAGAGAGGATGATGCTCACTTTTGAGGCTGCCGGATGACAGAGTGGATGAGACTCACTTTGGAGGCTGCCGGATGGCAGAGTGGAGGATGCTCACTTTGATGTGCAAAGAGGTTCGCGTCATTTACTCTGCCATGGGGTACGCCCGACGCCAGAAAGATAAATTTCTAGAACGTCAGAAACAACGAAATGCACCGACATCTAACTTGGCGAAGGTGCCCAGATTCAGTGTATTCCCTCGAGAATAAACACAACTTCACGTATACATATATATTATATGCGCCTGGGATATTAATACTATGCTGATCAAATTTCTAGACAAACGTTCTGCTTCACTTGCACGTAACTTTGTTTGTACTCAAATTTCAAAGTAATAAGCCTCAATCGACGGACGTCATCAAAATTAGAAGAGAGAGTTGGGGTGAAAGTTTTCGATGCCAGATTCATATTAACATACTAATCGATTAGTTAAATATGCGTTTAAGACATGCGCAAGATAACATTTACGTCGCAACTAATTTCGTAGTAAATTATTAAGCAAAGCGGAAGTGAATGTCGGAAGTTTTAGTCAGCCACATTACATAGAAAAGGGCAAAGTTTCCAAGATTCTAATTAAAGTTTGCAGGGTTTTCTAGCAAACAAGAACTGGTTTTTGAATAGTTTAAGGGAGTTTTAGGGCATATCAAATTTTTGATATGACAAAAATTAATTTAGAAAATTTTATAAAACCAGACTTCACTGCCCAAAATGCTCCCGAAAAGGGAGAGATAGGAATTCAATATGAATCAGTTCCAAAAAAGATCAGTTCTCTACCAAAAGATATGTTTTTTCAAAAAAATAGTTGAATTTTCAACAAAAAAATTAATTTTATACACAAAATTTGAAAATTACAACCACTAATTAAACTTTCAAGAAATAGAGTTAAAAAGGCGAGTTTTAAACAAAATAGTTTAATTTCTAACCAAATAGTTGAATTTTCAACAGAAAAATTAATTTTATACACGAAATTTGCAAATTACAACCACTAATTAAACATTCAAGAAATAGAGTTAAAAAGGCGAGTTTTAAACAAAATAGTTTAATTTCTAACCAAATAGTTGAATTTTCAACCAAAATAATGACTTTTCAACAAAATATTGGAATTTTCAACAAAATGATTAAATTTTTAACTATATAGTTGAATTTTTAACTGAAAAAGATGAATTTACAACCAAAAAGTTTGCCTTCCCAAATAAAAAACATCAATTTTCAATCAAAAATTGATTAATTAACTTTTCGGTTAAAAAATTTTTTATCCATCAAACAACGAATTTTTAATGTAATAGTTATATTTTCAACCAAAGTCAAGAAAAAAAAGATTTAATTTTTCAATAATAAAAAATAAATTCAACCAAAAAATAGGAATTCTCAAAGAGAAACGTAATAGCTGATAATAAAAGCAAACAAGATTTTAACATTTAATCGAAAGTAGTTCAATTTAACCAAAAAAACTAGTTTCCAAGAAAAAAGTTGAATTTCTAACCAAGAAAGTAGTTCTTTCAACCAGTTAGTTGAATTTTCATTCAAGAAGTTTAATTTTTACCAAAAAAGCCAAATTTTATACAAAATATATGAATTTTCTACCAAGAGTAGAATAGTTAAATTTCCTGTTATAAAAATTAATTTCCTATTAAAACAAAAAAACGAATTTTGTTAGTTCAACTTTCGAGCAAGTAGTTAAATTGTCAATAAAAAAGATGAATTCTCAATGAAAAATTAAATAGTTGAATTTTCAACTAAAAGCGCTCCATTCATAATGAAAAATGGAATAACTAAATTGTAATTTAAAAAAATTAATTTTTAACAAAAGAAAAAATGAATTGCCAACGAAATGGTTTAATCTACAAACCAATCAAATTAATTTTCAGGAAACTAGTTCAACTTTACACCAAGTAGTTGAATTTTCCACAAAAATAATTCTCAATGAAAAATTTAATAGTTGCATTGCCAGCTAAAAGCAATTGATTCTCGACCCAAAATGAAAAAGCTAAATTTGATTCAAGGAAATTAATTTTTAACGAACAAAAAACGAATTTCCAATAAAATGATTCAATCTAAAAACGAATAAAACGAAGTTTTGAGAAAGTAGTTCAACTTTAAACCAAGTAGATGAATTTTCAATAAAAGTAACTAATTCTCAATGAAAAATTCATTAGTTGAATTTTCAGCTAAAAGCAATCGATTCTCAACCAAAAATGGAAAAGCTAATTTTAATTTAAAAAATTAATTTTTAATAGAAGAAAATGAATTTGTAACGAAGTAGCACAACTTTTAACCAAGTAGTTCCATTTTCGACCCAAAAAGATGACTTTAAGAAAATATAAATTTTTCAACTAAAACCAATGAATTTTCAGCCAGAAGAAAAAATGAATTGAAAAAAAAACGAATTCTCAACAAAATAGTTCAATCTTCAACGAATAAAATGAATGTTTAACAAACTAGTTCAACTTTTAACCCAGTAATTTAATTTTTCAACCAATTAGGTGAATTTGAAAAAAAAAATTTAATGAAATAAGTATTTAATAGTTGAATTTTCAATTGAAAACGAACAATTTTCAACGAAAAATGGAATAGTTGTGGGTTGACATCCGAAAAAAGTTTAAAAAAAAACTAAAATCGATTAATATCTTCTGTTTCTTTAATTGATTTAAAGATTTGAATTTTGGACAATTCAAAATAAATTTCCTGTTTGTTCAAAAATCATGGATAATTTTTTGTATGTACAATTTTTGCTAGTGAATAATAATAAAAAATTAAAAATTAAAAGAAAAGTTTTTTGGCTAATTTAGAATTTTTGGAAAATATGCATAACACATTTTTTTTTAAAGTGAGTCAAATGCAAAAATTTGGGAAAAGTTGAATATGTCGAACCTGAAATTGAACGAAATAAACATGTTATCATTTTGGTTTTTCAAAAAACAAATTTTTTTGCGATTTAGGAATTTTTATATTTAGATTTTTGTGTGACTTTGGAACGTTTGAAAAAACAAAAACAAAACTTTGTTAATTGAAAGCAAAATATTTATCCTTTTTTTTTAGTTTAAGCTGAAAAAATTTCAGGTTTCACATATTCAACTTTTTCCAAATAAGTGTTTTTGAATAAAGTGGTTCTTACACATTTTCAAAAAATTCCAGATTGAGTAAAACACTTTTTTTTAGTTTATTATTTTTTATTATAGTTAACTAACCAAAATGTATGTATGAAAAATGCATTATAATTTTTAAACCAATAGGATTTTTTCAAATTTTCGAATTAGAAATCTTCATCCCGTAAAAATTTTGAAACCTTTTAATTTTTTTAAATTTTTCGTGAAAATTTTTTTTCAAATTCTGCAATTAAAAAAAATTGTCTTAAAATCTTTCAGATTCTTCTTTGAAAATTTGAGAAATCGTTTGAAATCTTTTAAAAGTCTTTTTAAATATTCTCTTAAAATTAATATTTTAAAATAAAAAATTATTTTAATTTTTCGTAGAATCTTGAAGAATTTTTTTTTATTTTCTTGAAACCTTACAAGATTCCTAAAATATCTTATAATTTTGGTTTTTCGGCAAACAAATTTTTTCGCGATTCAGGAATTTATGTATTTTAGTTTTTTTTGCGACTTTTGAACGTTTTCAAAAAGACAAAAAAAGCTTCTTTAATTAAAAGCAAAACAATTATCTTTTTTTTAGTTCAAGCTTAATCAATTTCAGATTTGAGCAAAACATCTTCCGGATGACAACCCAGAAATCGTCATCCCTTCAAAATTTTTAAACCTTTTAATTTTTGTAAATTAATCGAATTTTTCGTGTAAGACTTTTTTTTAAATTCTACAAAATTAAAAAAATTGTCTCAAAATCTTTCAGAGGCTTCTTTGCCAATATTAGAAATCTTTTGAAATCTTTGCAAATCTTTTTAAATATTCTTTTAAAATTAATTTTTCAAAATAAAAAATCATTTTCATTTTTCCTAGGATCTTAAAGAATTTTTTTCATTTTCTTGAAATCTTACCAAATTTCTAAAATATATTATCATTTTGGTTTTTCCGAAAACAAATTTTTTTCTGACTTGGGAATCTTTGTATTTTAGATTTTTTCTGCGACTTTGGAACGTTTTCCAAAAGACAAAAAAACCTTTTTTATTTAAAAGCAAAACAATGATTTTTTTTTTAGTTTAAGCTTGAAAAATCTCAGATTTGAGCAAAGCACTTAACAAATTTTTTTTTATTATAAATAAACTAACAAAAATGTATATATGAAAAGTTCATTATAATTTTTGAACCAAAAGGATTTTTTTAAATTTTCAAAATATAAAAGAGAAAACACGATATTAACTGATGAAAATTTTTTTCCCAGATTTCAACCCAGAAATCTTCATCCCTTCAAAATTTTGAAACCTTTTGATTTTTTTAAATTATTAAAATTTTTCGTGAAAAATTTTTTTCAAATTCAGCAAAATTAAAAAAAATTTCTTCAAATCTTTCAGCTTCTTCTTTGAAAATTTCAGAAATCTTTTGTAATCTTTTTAACTCTTTTGATATATTCTCTTAACATTAATTTTTCAAAATAAAAAATTATTTTGATTTTTCCTAGGATCTTAAAGAATTTTTCGAGGAATTTTTTGCATTTTCTTAGAACCTCACAAAATTCCTAAAATATCTTATAATTTTTGTTTTTTGGAAACCAAATTTTTTCGCGATTTAGGAATTTTTGTATTTTATATTTTTTCTGCGATTTTGGAACGTTTTCAAAAACACAAAAAGAATTGTGTAATTAAAAGCAGAACAATAATCTTTTTTTTAGTTTAAGCTGAAAACATTTCAGGTTTGAGCAAAACACTTGAAAAAATTGTTTTATTATAATTAACTAACAAAAATGTATATATGAAAAATTCATTATAATTTTTGAACCAATAGGATTTTTTAAAATTTTCAAATTAAAAAAGAGAACACACGATATCAACTGATTAAAAATTTTTTTCCCGGATTACAACCCAGAAATCTTCATCCCTTAGCTAAAACTATTGGGTTAATTTGCGTTTGCACAACTAATTTGAGGTCAATAAAATTTGCTTCCGTCTCTATAATGCAATTAGAAATTTGTTGGTAAGAAATGGTTGAAAAACCAGTGTGTGGCAGTGGGGCCACACGGTAGAAGTGAAACTTGGCTGGATTAACATAAAAAAATTTTGTGAGGAATCGTCATTAGTTTTGAGGAGATCGCATAGTAAGAGAGTGCAGAGAGAGAGAGAGAGCATACACAGGCTTTGTTTAGCGTGGCAGTAGTGGGGATATCGATTCAAAAACCGAAAACAGGTTTTTTTTTATTCTTATAAGCGATTAAAGATAGTCTATAGTGACACGCATAAGCGAATAAATAAAAAAATGAACTAATTCATTTTTTTCTTGCAGGGTGAGGGGGCATGTTGGTCTGCCGGCGGTTGCTGATCGCAGCCGCGATCGCGGCCTCTGTCGAGGCCTCGGCTTCGTCCGCTAGTTTTCCGGAAATCCCCGGGTATTCTGGCTTTTCCGGTTATCCCGGCTTCTCCGTCTTCGTCGGTTCGGCAACTTCCTCTGCCGGCACCTTCACCACTGCGCCACCCACTTCCGGCTGCAGATTATCAGAGTTCCTCTGCAGTACTGGCCACTGTATTCCTCAGGACAAGTACTGTGACGATCAGAATGACTGCGGCGACAACTCCGACGAACCGAGATACTGCTCCCGTAAGTATTTCAACAATTTCAAATTTTTGAAATTTTTTTTTTTCATCCAATATTTATTTCAACTCTTTTTTTGTCTATGGAGTCTAAAGTTCCAAAAATAATCTTTAGGAAGCGTCCACATATTAGGTGTCGCTCCTTTCAGTGATTTTTTTCCCCCCCCCCCCCCCCCCGTATAAGAATACTTTTAATTTAAATCTTTTTTAACCTTAATTTTTTTAAATTTCAATAATTTTTAACGTCTTTTCAGACTAGATGGAGATATGAATTAAAAATGATTTAAATTAAGTTTTCTGAAAAAAGATCTTCTCCTTTTGCTCCGCTGGGAATCGAACCTCAGAACTTCCGATTGCCGGTCGGGTGCTTTCCCATTAAGCTACTAGAGAGATCGAGAGAAGAAACTTTTTTTCAGAAAATACACGCATTATTTTCCTATATGGTACAAGTTAAATTTGTCATGGAATCTGTATTAACATCAGAGAATAACAGAAATTTTTAAGGTCTTTTCATCTAGTCTGAAAAGACGTTAAAAATTTCTGTTATTCTCTGATGATAATACAGATTTCTTGACAAATTTAACTTGTGCTAGCACAATAATACGTGTATTTTCTGAAAAAAGTTTCTTCTCTCGATCTCTCTTAAGCTTAATGGGAAAGCACCCGACCGGCAATCGGAAGTTCTGAGGTTCGATTCCCAGCGGAGCGAAGGGAGAAGATCTTTTTTCAGAAAAATTAATTAAAATAATTGATATAATTTAAAGATTAACTTAGACGGCAGATTAACTCGATAGCTTAGAGGCCGTCCATAAATTCTTCTCCAATTTTTTTTTTAATTCTTATTTTTTCCCTGTTTTCAAAAAAATGCCCCTTTTTCTCTTCGTATCGTTTAAATTCGAACTGAATTATTAGAGCCTAATACAATATTCCAACTATTTTTAGTTAAAAGTCAATTTTTTTTAGGTTGGAAATTCTACCGTTATATTTTTGGTTCGGGATTAATCTCGATTGTTTGAAAATTCTACTATTCAGTTGAAATTTTAACTATTTTGTTAAGAAATTTTTTTATTTTTGGTTGAAAATGACTTTTTTAATTGAAAATTTAACTGTTCCATTTTTGGTTGTATTTTTATCTTTTTTAGTTCAATATTAATCTTTTTTGGTTAAAAAATCAAGTACTGGCTTGAAAGTTCATTTATTTTATTATTAACTCAAAATTCATTTTTTTCATGGAATATTTATCTCTTTATTTGAAAATTTAACTATTTTGGTGAAAATAAGTTTCATTCTAAATTGAAAATTAATTTTTTAAACTAAAAATTTAACTATTCAATTTTCGGTTGAAATTTCATATTTTTTAGTTGAAAATTCAAAAGATTGGTTCAAAATTGATGTATTTTGTTGAAAATTCATTTTCTTTGAAGAAAATTAATCTTCTTGGTTGAAAAATAAACATTATGAAAAGAAAATTAAACTCTTTGGTAAAAATTCATATTTTTCGTTGAATATTAAACTATTTTTCTACAAAATGTAACTATTTAGTTGAAAAATAAACTATTTATCTGAAAATTTAACTATTCTTTCAAAAAATTCATTTTTTTGTTTATTAAAAATTAGTTTTATTATCTGAAAATGTAGCTATTCCATTTTTGATTTTAATTCAAAAAATTTTTATTCAAAATTACAATATTTTTCTGCTGAATATTAACTATTACATGTTTCATTGAGAATTCATTTTTTTTCGGTTGAAAAATTAACTACTTGGTTAAAAGTTGAATAACTTTGTGAAAAATTAATATTTTGTTGTTTGAAGATTTGTCATTTTAGTGGAAAATTTCACTATTTGGTCGGAAATTCACTTTTTTGTTGAAAATTCATATTTTGGGTTTAAAAATTCAGCTATTTTGTAAAAAGATCGTCTGTTTGGGTTCGAAATTCAAAAATTTGGTAGACAGTTACGCTCTTTAAACAAAAATCACCTTTTCTGTTGAAAATTTATTTTTTTGGTTGAAAATTTATTTTTTTGGTTGAAAATTTAACTACTCTGGTGAAAAATTGAACTTTTGGGTTAGGAATTTAATTACTTATTTGAAAATTCAACTAATCTTTTGGAAATTATATTGTTGTTGTTAAAAATTGATTTTATTATTTTAAAATGTGGTTATTCCATTTTTGGTTGAAAATTTTTCTTTTATAAGTTGAAATTTCAACTAGTTAGTAGAAAATTCATATATTTAAAAAAAAATTCATCTACCTGGGTAGAAAATTAATCTTGCTGTTTACAAATTAATCATTATGGTAGAAAATTCAACTTGGATTTAAGTAGTTGAGACATTTTTTTCGTGTGTAGAAAATTATATTTTTAAACTCAAAATTTAACAATTCAATATTTAGTTAAAAATGTATCTTTTTTATTCGAAAATTTAACTGTTTTGTTTAAGATTCTTTTTCTTGATTGAAAATTAACTTTCTTGTTCAAAATTTTTCTTTTCAACTGTTTTCTGCAAGGTTCGACTTTTTAGCTTGAAAACTTAACTATTTTGTTAAGAATTCGTCTATTTGCATAGAAAATGAAACTTTTTATAGAATTTATCTATTTGTTTGAGGATTCAACTATCTTGTTAAAAAAATTTTTTTTGTTTCAAATTCAACTGGTGGTTAATTCGTTTTTTTATGCTAAAAATTAGTTTCTTAACTCAAAATATAAATGTTCCATTTTCAGTTGAAATTTTTTTTTTTTTTTTACTTTAAAATATAACCGTTTGGTTAAATATTCATGTATTTTATTGAAAATTCGTCTTGTGGTAGAAAATATATCTTCTTGATATAAAACAAATCTTCATTAAAAATTTAGTTATTTCATAAAATGTCCAGTATTTTGTTGAAAGTTTCATTATTTTATTGAAAGTTTAATTATTTTGTTAAAAATTAAACTTTTAAGGTTGAAAATTCAACTGTCTTCTAAAAAATTCGCCTTTTTGCTTAAAAATTCAAAAATTAACAATTCTCTAAATCCCTGATTTATTCAGGAATTTAGAACAATTTCAGGTCATTTCTCTAAATTCTTACAGTGTTTTAGGTATTTATAAAAAATGTCAAAATTAGGCATAATTAGTCTTAATTCTATTCTATATGTAACTTCTAATATTTCCTTTGGGATACCATTTTTGTTTTAAAGATGAAGTGCTGTATAGAAACAAATAAAACAATATTTGGATGTAACGCTGAATTCTTTTTAAATATAATTCGCGCCTTTTAAAAGATATTTAGGACTTTTAGAAGTTTGGAAGAAATAAAAAATATTTGATAAATTTCGAAAATGCTTCCAAAATTCAAAATATTTCAAATCTATTCAAAACCTCTTTTTCAAAGTTTTAGGAAATAATTTAAAAAATTTTGTAATCTTTTTCAATTTTCTCTTAGAATTCATTAAGAAAAAAATCATTAAAAATTCTCCCATAAATCTGAAGAATATTTTTTCCATTCTCTTGACGCCCTGCAAAATTGAGGTTATCGACAATTTTTTTGAATGCCAAGAAATTAAAAGAATTATCTTAGAGGCTTCCATATTCCTTTTCCACACATTTTGGAATCTTCCAAACATAAAATTATTTTTTTTTGTAATTAAACCTAAACAATTTAACATTTTCCCAAAAATCTTAAAAAAAAAAAATTAATTATGGTATTGTTAACATTAAATATTGTTGAAGGCTTCCCGTTCGATCACCGAAGTTAAGCAGCGCCTTGGCTCGGTTATAATAGGATGGGTGTCGTGGTACTAGATGGAGTGTATTACTCTCGAATTAATTATTTTATTCATTGTCCATTCGTTCATTATTTATTACATTTTCACTTCAAATATAAAAAATTAAAATTTTTTACTCAACAATTTTTTTCGCCTAAATCACTGCTTAGCTAAACTTTATATAATCTAAAATCAATACATGGGGACGCACAGAATACAAATAATTTTTTTATTGATCCATTTGATAGTATTAAAGAAAATTGATAGAAAAATGGTCAAATATTGTTTGTTTTTTTGGTATAAAAAATATAATCAATAATATATAATTAAATATAAAAAAATATATAAATATATGATCAAATAAAAAATATCTGCAGAAATTATTGAAAATTCCTTGAAAATAAAATAATTTCAATTTATTTCCTAAAGTTTTCTAGAAATTCTTTGAAAGGCCTTGAAATTTGTGAGATCCCCTAAAATCTTTAAAATACGTGAAGGTCCAACAAATTCCTTAAATTTGGTAAAATTCCTTGAAATTTTTCAAATCTTAAAAAATTCTTTGACATTGCTTGAAATATTTAAAATCTCGTGAAATTCTTAGGAATTTTTTTTAAATAACTCAAAATTTGCACATTCATTTGAAAATTTTGTAAATCCTCCATATCCCTTGAAATTCGTAGAAAACCCCTTTGAATAAAATTTTATTCATTCCTTAAAGTTTTCTAGAAATTAGTTGGAATACCTTAAAATACCTCTAAATCTTTGGAAATTGTGTAAATTGAACTTACTCGTTAAATTTTTAAACAAAAAAAGGGTTAAAATCCCTTAAAATCTTCGGTGATTCAATTAAACCCTTTAAATCTGGTGAAATTTCTTGAAATACCTTAAAATACCTCGAAATGTTTGTAATCGCTAGAAATAATTTCAGATTTTATTCAATAGCATTTAGTGATCTAGAAATCCTTGAAAATCTTCGGAAATCCTGAAAAACTCATTAAAATCCCTGGAAATTTTTGAAATGCCTTGAAATTTTTTTAAAAGGTTTAAAATTAAAATTTTTTTTTAAATTCATAGTGCTGCCTTGATATAAAATTCAATATATCTCCTAAATTTCACTAAAAATTAGTTAAAAATTTCTTCAAACCCCTTGAAAGAAAAAGAATTTAATCCTTAAATTTCTCTAGAAATCCGTTGAAATTTGGTAAAATCACCTAAAATCTTTGAAATACTTGGCTGTCCTATAAAATTCCTTAAATCTTAAGAAATTCGAAATTCCTTGAAATCTTTGGAAATCGTATAAAATTCTTTAAAACAAATTAAAATATTTAAAAATCGTAAAAAATCTATTAAAACAATTACAAATCATTTAATATCCTTGACGATTCTAATAAACTCTTTTGAATTTTGTGAAATTTCTTGAAATACCTTAAGATCCCTTGAAATTCCATTCTCTTGAATTTAGTTATCTGAAAATCCCTTAAAATCTTAGGAAATCCCTTGAATTTTGTTGATTCTCTTGAAATTCTTTGGAACCTTTTAATATAATTTGAAACATTCTAAATATTTTTGAATTTCTTCATATCCCTTGAATTTGTTCAAATCCGTAGAAATCCCTTCGAATAAAAATTAATTGATTCCTTAAAAATCTCTAAAAATGAGTAAAACTTCCTTAAGACACCTTGAAAAGAAATATAATTAAATCCTTAAATTTCTCTATAAATTTGCAAACCCTGAAAATCTTGGAAAATCGTAAAAAATCTATTAAAACAATTACAAATTATTTGAAACCCTTAGATATCTTTGAAGTCCTTGAATTTCAAAAAATCCTTAAAAAATTTTGGAAATCATACCAAATTAATTCAAATCCCCTGGATTTTGTGAAAATCACTTGAAATTGTTTGGAATCTTCTAAAATAACTTAAAATATTAAACATATTTTTAAATTCCTTCATTTCCCGTGAATTTGTTGAAATCCGTAGAAATCCCTTGAAATAATATTTGAATTTAATTTATTTCCTAAATTTCTCCAAAAATTAGATGACATTCCTTAAAATCCCTTGAAATTCTTCGAAATCTCTTGAAATTTTTTAAATATCTTGAAATTCTTTCAAAAGTCTTAAGATCTTGAAATTGTTGAAATTCGTTGATTTATTTGAATTTTTTTAGTACTTCAATTCTTTCAGTATTTTAACATCACTTATTTCTACACTGATTTTCCTCTAAAGATTGTCTAGAATGATTTTTCAAAAATCGTGAAAAAATGATATGAAATTCAGTATGGGAAAATAATTCGTTACTTATTAACAAAAGTAAATTTTTTAATACTGATCACTAATACGACATCACTAATATTGAGTCAAGAAAAAAAAAGAAATTTAGTATTTAGTTCAAAGAATTTTGTATAAAATTAAAAAGTTTCGATGAAGAATCAAAATTTCTAAAAATTTTAGGTTGTGTTAGTTTGTTCCCGGATATTAGCATTTTTAAAGCAATATGATTATCAAAATTCCCAATTAAAATTTTTTTTTAGGTTATACACCCGAAATGGGTATTTTTAATAAAAAATTATCAGATTTTCATAATTTTTTAACAATTTTAGGTTATGTTAGCGTTTTACATAAAAAATAAGTGTTTTACGTATTTTGAACAATAAATCATTATAATTTGAACAAGATTTATAATCTTTTAACAACTTTAAATTATGTTAGTATTTTTCGACGCAAATTGATATTTTTAATCAAAAAAAAATTAAATTTCAAAGAGGATTTATAACTTTTAACAATTTTGGGTTATGTTAGAGTTTTAGACCAAAATTGATGTCTTGAAACAAAAAATCACTATAATTCGAAAGAGTTTAGAATCTGTCAACAATTTTGGATTATATTAGTGTTTCTCATCGGAAATAGGTATTTTTATTAATAAATAAAAGAAATTGAAGAAGATTCACAACTTTTAACAATTTTAGGTTATGTTATCCTTTCAGGCAAAAAATTGGTATTTTGAAACAAAAATCACTAGATTTTGAAGATTTACAATTTTGAACACTTTTCTGTTATGTTAGTGTTCTTCGATATAAATTATTAATATTTTTCGTTATAAATCATTAGTAATTTTAATAAAATGTTATACTGCAAAGAATATTTAGAATTTTTCAACAACTTTCAGGTTATGTTCGTGTGTTTTACCTGAAATTTGTATTTTGAAACAAAAAATCATTAGATTAATGACTTTTGTTTGAAATAATAATAAATAAACACAAGCTTGAAGAATTTTGCATTATGTTAGTGTCTTTGTAGGAAATTGAAAGTTTTACTCAAAAATCATTAGATTTGAAAGAAGTTCAATAATTTTTTAACAATTCTGGGTTATGTTGGTATTTTACATTGAAAATTGGTATTTTCAAACAAAAATAATTATAATTAGGAAAATATTTAGAATCTTCTAACAATTTTCGATTATGTTAAAGTTTTTCGTCCGACATTTGTATTTTCAATTTAAAAAATTCGATTTTAAAGAAAAGTTACTATTTAAAAACAATTCTAGATTATGCTAACATTTTTCGCTGGAAATCGGATATAAAAAAAATAGTGTCCTTGCTTTTCTTTTATATTATTTTAGATACTAGATACTATGAAATATTAAAATTTGGCATTGACAATTATTTTATATTTTAATTTAAAAATCGCGTGAGACAAAAAAACAATAACCGCGCGCACATCGCGCGTTTTTGTTTTATTGTTATAAATACATTACAATCAATTGTTTAGTTTTGTTAATAAAAAATATATCATTTATTCATTACAATTTTTTTAGGTTATACACCCGAAATGGATATTTTTAATCAAAAAAATAATCAGAGTACAAAATAAAATAGTGTAAAGACTTGGTCAAATTATTGATTCCTTATTAAAATAATTTAATTTCTTTTAGCATTATACTTAACAAACCTTGTCATTTCCAAGTGCGACAACAAATCAATCTTATTTGTTAGTTTACAAATTTGAATTCTGAAAAAAGAATTCTATTTAAAAAAATGTATTTCAAAATAAGGCGTGAGGGCAAACTTTTTAAATTTCAATTTTTTCAAATATTATTTGTTATTGTTTACAACATTGTCAGAATAATAGTTTTGAATTCATGAAATTTAAATGTTTTGGACCTAAATATTACATTTTCATTTTTTTATCTGAAAAGATCCTAACTAAATGGATAGGATAAAAAAATAACAATTAAATATTCACTTTTTGCATTTTTACAACAATATTTTTTTAAAATAAATATTTTCTTTAAAAGGGTAATTTTAATAATATTGTATATTTTTTGTTTGTGTAATCATTTATGACGATTAATAATTATGATAAATTTAAATTTGATGCAAGAATTCAACGAATTTAGTGAATCGAGGCCAATCGATTGACTTATAATATTAATACATTTTATCGACGAGTAAGAAATGTATGGTCATTTATAATATTAAAAAAATTGTTTTTCATAGTTAAACTTTCTTCATCAGCATAATTCAAAATTTATGCAAAACTCAAAAGATTCCTTGATTCGAGAGCTGGAAAATTTTTTACCAAAAAGTACAGAAAATTAAATCTTTTTTCACTGGAATCTACAAATAAATACAATAAATTACAACCAAAATTACAGGACAGTACAACTTTTTTCTATTATTGAGACGAATTTTGTACTTTCTTTGTATTTTTTGTACATTATTGTATTTTATTGTAGTTTTTATTTTCTAAAAGAATCTACAGGAATTTACAGCTTTTGCAGCCAAAAAATTGTTCTTTTTCGACCTAGGATGAAAAATATTTAAAATATTATTGTTTAAATTTCAAATAAATGGTAGAATATTCAAGAAAGAATGAATAATCGTTATTTAAAAAAAAAAAACCTTTCGTTTTAAGTTTTTTTCAAATATATAGGAATCGATTGGACACCATATATCTCATTTAAAACCAATTTTTGACTGCAAATAAAAATTGAACAATTGAGAAAGAATTGACTGCGGTCATTGAAATTAAAAGATTAGAACTCTTGAGAATACATTTTTTTTCATTTGAAGTTATAAAAACTGAACCGCAAATTAAAACACTCAAAGTTGAATACTCTTGAATTTTAAACTTTATAAAATAAAACATTAAAAAAATGTTCATTCAAACGCTCAGAAATTTTCACGTATAAAATTAAAGCTTCAAAAACTTTTCAATTGAAATTTTTTTAAGTAAAAGCCGTTAAACTGCAAAATTTCAATTTTTAACTTTTATAAATTTCATAGTTAAAATATCAAAAAACTGAAGCCACGCTATCATTTTCAACGCTAGGAATTGAAGAATAAAAAAAAAAATTTTTAATTTTCCAAATTATGTGATTTTGAGCAATTTTAAGCTAGAAACATTGAATTATACATTAAAATTTGTTTTGAAATCTTTTTAAATATTTGCTTTAAAATTGGTTAAAAAAAAATAATAAAAAAATTTTCCAGTTATCTGATAATAATTTTATTATCTTGAAACTCAAACTTTCCCAACAAATTTTGAAAAATCTGGCAAAAGTAAAAAAATTACCACAAAATCATCCAGATTCTTTTATGAAAATTTTGGAAATCTTATTAAATATTCTTTTAAAATTAATTTTTCAAAAAAAAATATTGTTAGTTTTTCTCGGAATTTTGATACATATTTATTTATTTATTTTAAACCTTTCAAAATGCTTAAACAACTTATAAATTTTGTGTTCGACATCTTCAAAAATGTAAATTGTGTTTTGAATGTTTTGAAATATTTTCACGTCTCAAACTATTTTCGAATATTTTCAAAACTTCTAAATATATTTTAAACTTACTCGATTATTTTCCAACTCAATAATTGCGCAACTGTTATTTATTATTCAAAATTTTTTAAATATTTTAAAATATTTTCTTAAAATTAATTTTTCAAAATAAAAAATCATTATAAATTTTCCCAGTAACGTTCAGATTTTATTTTTATTTTCTCAAAATCTTTAAAGATCAATAAAAAGCTTCAAGATTTTATTTCGAAATTTTCAAAAAACTGAATTTAGTTGTTTCTTTTCGAAATCTTTTTCAGTTTTAAATTAAGTTTTGATCTTCTCAAAACTCGTAAATATCTCTTAAACTAATTCAAATTTTTTCCAAATTGATACTTGTTCAATTCAATTTAAGAATTATAAATTAGATTAAAATCAAATTCGAAATCCTATTTAACGTCCAATAC
>CAKNYM010044659.1:32239-44086 GCA_932195095.1 Andricus curvator | reverse complement strand
AACGGAATAGTTACATTTTCAGACAAAAGCATTAATTTTTAACAACAAAAAAGAAATTTTCAACAAAATAGTTGAATTTTTAACCTAATCGATGATTCTTGGAAAAGATTAATTTTGAACCAAAAAGATGAATTTTTAAGCAAATGCTTCAATTTTCATACTAAAAAGATGAATTTTCAACTAAATCGTCTAATTTTTTAACAAAACGATTAAAATTCAACTAAAACCCGTCGCATTTTCTACAAAAAAAGTTGAATTATTAAGCCAAACAGACAAATTTTTTAGAAGATAGTTGAATTTTTAACAAAACACTTTATTTCCTACCATAAAAAAATTTTTTTCTTTTAACCTAAAAGGACGAATTTTCGAAAAACTATTAGAATTTTCAATAAAATAATTGAACTTTCAACAAAATAGTTAATTTTTTAACCAAATAGCTGCATTTCGAATCTACAAAGATGAAATTTCTACTAAGAAGACACATTTTTAACAATATATATGCATTTTCAACCAAATAGTTCAATTTTCAACAGTTGAACTTTCATCAAAATAATTAAACTTTCAACAAAATAGTGAAATTTTTAACCAAAAAGATGAATTTGGACCAAATAGTTGAATTTTCAAATAGAAAAGATAATTTTTCGACCCGGAATGGAATAGTTTCGATAAAAAAAATTACTTCAACCAAAGTGTTGAATTTTCAAAAAAAAATTAAATTTATTACAAAATAGTTGAATTTTCAGCCTGCAAAGGTGTATTTTCAACAAAATCGTGTAATTTTCCAATGAAAAATGTTAAAAATTAATTAAAATAAGTGGCATTTTCTACAAAAAAGTTTAATTTTCATGCCAGAAAGACAAATTTTGTTTAAAGATGAATGTTTAATACAAAAGGACGAATTGTCAATAAAATAGTTAAACTTTTAACTAAAGAGTCAGATTTTCTATCCGAAAGGAAGAATTTTTAACAAACCAGTTTTCAACAAAAAAGTTTATTTCCTACCATAAAAGATGAATTTACAATTCAAAAAAATGCCTTTATCATAAGAGTTGAATTTTCAAAGAGAATAATTAAATTTTCAACCAAATTGTCGAATTTCCAAACAAAAATTATTAAAACTCAACTAAGAACAGTTGCATTTTTCTCTAGTTGAATTTTTAAGCCAAAAAGACGAATTTTTTAAAAGACGGTTAATTTTTCAACAAAAAAGTTCATTTTTAACCCAAAAAGATTTATTTTGAATCCAAAAGGACGAGTTTTCAAAAAAACATTTGAACTTTTAATTAAACAGTCAAATTTTCAATCCGAAAGGAGAAATTTTTAACAAAAAAGTTTATTTCCTGCCATAAAAGAGAAATTTACAACTCAAAAAAATGCCTTTATCAAAAGATTTGAATTTTCAAACAGAACAATTAAATTTTCAACAAAATAGTTGAATTTTTAACCAAATATTTGAATTTTCAACATATGAAAATGCCTTTTCAACCTATGAAAATGCATTTTCAACCATATTGTCGAATTTCCAAACAAAAATTATTAAAACTCAACTAAGAACAGTTGAATTTTTAAGCCAAAAAGACGAATTTTTTAAAAGACAGTTGATTTTTCAACAAAAAAGTTCATTTTTAACCCAAAAAGATAAATTTTCAATCCTTCTGAATCCTTTTTTTCCCCATATAGTATATCGGTTTTCCTCTTACGATTCATGTTTTTATAATTGACCCGCCCCCCCATGAAAAAAGGGTCGTTTTCCATCCCACAATTTCCATATGGTGCCGCACCCCTTTCAAGTCCGAAAAAAGGATGAGGACCCTGAAATTTATTTTATGATCGATGATTGAATTTAGGAAAAATAGGAATTTTCATTTATTCTCGGCGGAGGGGCTTCCGATTTTTAGAATTTTGGGGATCATATCGAAAATATTTGGTTCGAAGCATTTTCAACCGAATAGTCCAATTTTCAATGGAAAAGGAAGAACTTTCAAAAAAAGAATTTAATTTTCGACAAAAAGTTCATTTTCAACCATAACAGATGAATCTTCAATCCAGAAGGATCAATTTTCAATAGGACAGTTGAATTTTCATCAAAAATTTTAATTTTCAACAATAAAAGATGAATTTTCAATTCAAACAAACGTATTTAAAAAAAAAATTGAATTTTCAACAATGTAAATAAACTCTCAACAAAATAGTGAAATTTTTAACAAAAATGATGAATTTGGACCATATAGTTAAATTTTTAACGAAATAGTTGAATTTTCGAGCAGCTTACGTGCAGAAACGGAAAAGTTGAATTTTCAGTTGAAAAAATTACTTTTCGAAAAAAAAAGTATTTTCAAACACATCAATTTAACGAAAAAAATCAAAAACACTGTTTTAAAAATCTTTTGAAGTTTTCAAAAATTTCCTGAAATCTTTGAAATGTTAGAACTTTTCGTAAAATGTTTGGAATTTTTGTAAAATCTTTTTCAATCTTTTAAAACCTTTGTGAAATGTATGTAATCTTTAGGAAATGTATGAAATCTTTGTGAAATTTTTTTAAATCTTCTGAAGTTTTTGTGAATTCTTTTTAAATTTTCTGAAAGAATATCCAATGAGATTTCCAAAAAAAGAATCTGAATGATTTTAAGGTAATTTTTTGACTCCTGCAGGATTTTCAAAAAATTGTAGGAAAAATTCGAGTTGCAAGATAATACAATTATTATTAGATTCCTGGAAAATTTGAAAATGATTTTTTCTAACAAACTTTTAAATGAATTTCTAAGAAGATTTCAAAACAAATTTTAATGTATAAATTAATGTTTCTAGCTTAAAATTGTTCAGTTTTTATAACTTTAAATGAAATAAATTTCATTTTCAAGAGTTCGAATCTTTTAATTTGAATTGTTCAATTTTGATTTGCAGTCAAAAAGTTAATCTTCTTCGACCTAGGCATAATTTTCAATGACATATATGGTATCCATTCGATTGCTATAGATTTGAAGACAAAAAACTTCAAACGTAAGGTTTTTTTTTTTTTTTAATAACGATTATTCATTATTTTATTCATTATTTGATTCATTATTTGATTCATTATTTTATATCTAAAATTATCCTTTTTTGTAGGTGATTCTAAGACCAATCTATTGAGATTATTAAATTTTCCAATTAGGAAAAGAAAACAATCCAAAATATTTAAATACATTTCTAAAAAAAAAAAATTTTACTAAAATTCAATGCATACTTATTACACAAATTATTTTTTTATATTAAATAAAAGAAAAGATTTCTTACAAAAAATTGAGTTAAAACTATGTAAACTCAATTTAAAGAAATCCTAAAATTATTCATAAGCAAACCCTGCAGATTGGAAAGAATCATATGTTTAGTGTCACTATTTAAAAAATTTTTAAATTAAGATTGAAAAGAATTTCATTTCATTACGAATAATTTTTGCAAAATAAGCAGAAAAAATATTCATAATTAAAAAAAATAATAATTCTTCAATCTTAATTTAAAAAATAAAATTATCTCATTGCAATACTCTAAATATTTGTCATCTTAGGTCGAAAAAGAACAACTTTTTGGCTGCAAAAGCTATAAATTCCTGTAGATTCTTCTAGTTGTAAATTCTTGAAGAAAATTAGAACTGCAATAAAATACAAGAATGTAGAAAAAAGTACGAAAAAATACAAAATTCGTCTCAATAATAGAAAAAAGTTGTACTTTTCTGTCCCAGGCGGAAATATTATATATAGTTCATATATAGTGTGAAGTATTATATATAATATTCTTTTATTTTATACATTTTTTATATAAAACAAATGAATATTATATATAATACTTCACACTATATATGAACTATATATAATATTTCCGCCTGGGGTAATTTTGGTTGTAATTTATTGCAATGATTTGTAGATTCCTGTGAAAATAGCTTTAGTTTTCTGTACTTTTTTTTTAAAATTTTTTCACTAGGGATATTTTCACCTGGATAGAAGATCTTCCCGTGAAATGAAAGATGGAGTATTTATATTATGAATTACGTGCACACTAAGAGAGACACATCTCGGTTCACTTTTGCTGGCAACGGTAAATCTGCGAGGAGTCAGTGAGTCAACGAGTCATCTCGACCCCCACGCTACCGTTGCTCGATTCTCGATTTCTCGATTCTCGATCATAGAATCACCTGTATGTAACAACCTCGACACGACCTAGGTTCTATGACGTAAACAGATTACGAATTACGAGTTCTAACAGAGGATAAGAATTTTTTTTTCAAATTTAAAATCTACCATTCCTGCTGGAAGTAAAAAGATAGACCCTGGTGGAAAAATTTTTACAAGAAAGTACAGAAAACTAAAGCTTTTTCGCAGGAATCTACAAATAAATACAATAAATTACAACCAACATTACAGAAAAGTACAACTTTTTTCTATCATTGAGATGAATTTTGTACTTTTTTTTATTTTTTATTGTATGTATTTTATTGCAGTTCTAATTTTCAAAAAGAATCTACAGGAATTTACGGCTTTTGCAGCCAAAAAGTTGTTTTTTTCGACCTAAGGTGACGAATATCTAGAATATTGCAATGAGATAATTTTAAATTTGTATTACATGATCGCCATTACAAAAAAAATTTATGTTTGAACTTTAAAGGAATGGTAGAATATTGAAAGACAATAATGAATAATCGTTATTTAAAAAAAACTTACGTTTGAAGTTTTTTGTCTTCAAATATATAGCAATCGAATGGCTCCCATATATGTCATTTAAAATTATTAATCCTTTACAAACATTGTCAGAATTACTTTTTGAAAACATACGATCAAAAAGTCTTTTCTATTCATGCGTAAACTTTGAATTATGCCGATGAAAAAAGTTTTTCTGTTTGAAACAGATGATTCAAATATTATAAATGAGCATAAGTTCCTTAATCTTCAATAAAGTGTATTAATATTATAGATCAATCGATTTTCCTCGAATCAAGGAATTTTTTCCGTTCTTGCATCAATTTTGGAATTATGTTAGTGAAAAAAGTTTTACTATAAAAAACCGTGTTTTCAAATATTATGCATTACCATAGCTTCCTTACTATTTAATATAATGTACTAATATTATAGGTCCATCGATTCGTCTCGAATCAACACATATTTTCTATTCTCGCTTCAAATTTAAATTATGAGAATGAGAAAATTTTTACTATAAAAATCGATTTTAAAAATATATAAATTACCATCAGTTCCCTACTCTTTAATAAAATGTATTAGTATTGTAGGTCAATCGATTCGTTTCGAACCAAGGAATCTTTTATATTCTTGCATCAACTTTGAATTATGTTGAAGAAAAAAGTTTTACTGTAAAAAAACAAATTATCCAATATTATGCATTACCATAGCTTCCTTACTCTTCAATGAAATCTATTTATATTATAGGATTTATTATTTCTTACTTTACACGGAAAAAAGTAGATAGTTAGATTCACTTTGATGTATTGTTAACTTGAAGTTTACTTGTTCGCATTGCACAAGAAACAATTCAAATAGTTTTTGATACTGAATGAGATAGTGATCTCAAAATATACAAAGTCTAAAGTCAGCATTACTACTTCAAATTGTAAAAAGAAAGATTACTAGAACAAGTAGCTTCAATAAATATTTGAAATAGTACAGTTTAACATGTAAACTGTATGAATAACTAATTTTCATAGTAAGTAAAGAATTGTGAGTTTGACTTTTGCAAGTGAGTTCGATCTGCTTTTTCGCATTGCAATAAGCACTGCGCGAGATTGTTAGCCTTATACTATTTGAAATTGTAAGTAAGTTCAGTGGCAAAACTAGAAACGTGTAGACCCCCTCCGCAACATTTTTTAGGCGGTCCGTTTCAAATTAAAAAAGAAGGACGACTTATAACTTGCTTATCAGTAAAACAACAGATTTTCGCTTTTCAATCTATAAGACAGACCGCGCACTGACATTTTACAAAATTGAATAAATTATCGGAAACTATTTTATAATGTTTTCTCTTTTATCATAATATTAGTTGAGATAATTATTAAAAATGAACATAGTGAATAACTCTACTTTATACTTCAATACTGTTTTTTTGTTTTGTACAAAATTTTCAGAATTTAAAAATATTCTGAAGAATTATAGATGAAAAGAATACTTTTTTTTACATTATTTCTACTATGGAATTTTCTGCTTATGATATTTTTAATTTCTTATAACACTAAAATTGATTAGGATCGTACTTGATTAAGCCACCTAAGTTCAAATATTATATTATTTGGAAGAATTTTTTGTTAGTAGAATAATACATTGTTTTCGACATATCATTTTTTGAACCAATAATGAAAAAATAATTTGTAATCAAATTTGAGTTCAAATTAATTTCCAATTTTAACGTAGTAATAATTTTTTCAACCTTTTCACATTGATATTTGTAAAAATTACTACCATTTCATGAAAAAAAAAATATTTTCTAATTTTTTTTCAGATTTTCAACAACAATAAAATCTACCATACTACTATGATATCGCGATCTTTGATATTATATGGATCACAGCATAAAAGTAGCTCAAAAAAGGGGAAAGAGGGTGGTTTTTGCACGAAAAAGGGGAAATAGGGGAAAGATTAAACATTTATTTTCATATGTCGAAAAGAACAAACAACCTTTTCGTAAGAAATGTTACATTTTTAAATAACTTTTAATGATTTTTCAATGATTTCTGCCATTAAAGATTTATTTTTAAAAAATGGATATACTTAGATCGTTGGAAACCCATCCAGAGTGAAATAAAAAAGTCCGGGAAAAAATAAAATTAGTTAAATACACAATTTTGATATGTTTGACATCGTTCTCATAAATATTTCTTTCCAAGATTTGTAATTTCATCCTTACTATAATTAATACTTTCAATCTAAATTTAAAGCAATTGAAATCAGTTAATATCTTCTGTTTTCTTTCTTAAATGTACAATTTAACCATTTTTTTTTATTAAAAAAAAATTTGCCTAACTGAAAACTTTTGGAAAATATACAAAAACATGTTTTTTGGATTGATTCGAACCTGAAATTGAGTCACCTTGAACCAAAGAAACATGTTATTATTTTTTATCCATGGGAAACATTTTTTTCGTGGTGTTTATAACGTTCGAAAATCGCAAAAAAAGATATGAAATCCCAAAAATCCTAAATCACGACAAACATTTTTTACCGAAAAAGAAAAAAAAAATGTTTCTTTGGTTCAAGCTGAATAAATTTCAGTTTCGACATATTCAACTTTTTTTTAAATGTGTGCATATGACTCAATCAAAAAAAAAAAAACATGTTTTTGCATATTTTCAAAAAAATTGTAACTGAGCAAGAAATTTATTTTTAACTTTCGCAATTTTAAATTTGCAATGAGTAAGATAATTTTTGAACAAAATAGTTGAATTTTTGAATTAAGAACAACAGTTTTTAACCTAAAATCAAATAGTTATATTTTCGTTTCAAAAAATTAATTTTCAATTGAAAAAACTGAATTTTCTCCCAAATTGTTGAATTTTCTACAATGCAGTTGATTTTTCAACACGAAAATATGAATTAATAATTAAGAAGTTAATTTTCAACCAAACATTACAATTGTTAGTTAAAAAACCTACTTTTTAACAAACAAGAAAAAACTTTAACTAAAATGATGAATTTTTAACTAAGAAATGAATTTTTAACAAAGTTGTTCAAAAATCACTAAACTATTGAATTTTCCAGAGAAAATTCAAATTTTCTACAAAACAGTTGAATCTTTAACCCAAAAACACGAATTTTCAACAAGAGTTGAGTTTTCAACCAAAAAAGATTTTTTAGCCAATGAAGAAAAAAAATTGTATTAAAAATGTCGAATTTTAAAGCAAGAAGATGATTTTTCTACAAAAAAGGACGAATTCTTAACAGATTACATAAATTTTCAACCAAATATTTGAATTTTTAAAATAAAAAAGATCAACTTTGAACCAAAAATGGAATTGCTACATTTTCATTTCAAGAAACTAATTTTCAAATGAAAAAACCAATTTTCTACCTATTTATTGAATTTTCGTGCCAAGAAAAGTACTTTCTATAATACACTCGAATTTTTAACTTAAAAATATAAGCTTTCAATACAAAAAAAAATTTTCAATCAAAAATTGCAATTTTCAGTTTGAAAAAGTGCATTTTTAACACAGTAGTTTGATTTTCAACCAAAAAGACAGCTTTTCAACAACATAAATATATTTTCAACCAAATAGTTACATTTTTAACCAACTTTATGCCAAAAAATATAACTTTTGAACGAAATTTGAATATGCAACCAAATAGTTGAATTTCCAACTAAAAAAGATCAATTTTCAAACACAAATGGAATAGTTCAATTGTGAGTTTAAACAAATTAATTTTCAACAAAAAAAAAGTTTCAACAATAGTTAAATTTTCAAGTAAAAATTTAAAAAAATTAAAAATTGCTCAAGTTAGAACATTTAAAATTCCAGTTGATGAGTTTGGAATATTCCATTTTTTAATTAGGTATTTAACTTTGTACATTTCAAATAAAATGTATTAATCTTCTAATACTTATTTAAAAAATAATATATATTTTGTAACTGTTCCAATTTTATATTGGATAATAACTTCTGTCGGCAGTTTTCACATTTTCAACTTGCTTTAAAATGTTTCATCTTCAAATTTGTTTAAGAGTATTTATTTGTAATGGTCTGAAATTGGAACGTGTACCTTATTTATTCATAAATAATTTATTTAAGTGCTATAATTGCTTTAATTATTATTCAATAATGGGTACAATTTCAAATATCGTATATTTAAAGAGAAAAGGGGAAAAGGGGGAAGATAAATTTTCTACCCAAAAAAAAAGGAATTTTTAATAAAATACATAAACTTTCTACAAAACAGTTCTATTTTTTACCCAACAACAAATAGTTGAATTTTCTTTTAGAATAGATGAATTTTCAACCAAATATTTGAATTTACAAAAAAAGAAATAAGTTTTCAACCAAAAATGGAGTAGTCGTATTTTCCGCGTAAAAAATTAATTTTCTTTTAGTTAAATTGAACCAAAAAAGACGAGTTTAAAAAAAAATTTATCCCACTGCCAAAAAGATGATTTTTCAAAAAAGAAGATTAATTTTCTACCCATAAAGACGAATTTTCAACAAAATAGATTAATTTTCCACAAAACAGTCAAATTTTTAAATCGACACTCTGAAGTTTTAACAAAAAAGGTAATTTTCTACCAAGCAGTTAATTTTCAAAATAAATAGTTTAATTTGTAAGAATATAGTTAAATTTTCAACAAAAATAGTTCAATTTTCACCAAAAAGATAAATTTTCAACCAAATAGTTGAATTTTTTACCAAAAAGATGGTATATACGAAGATATGAATTTTCAAACAAAAAATACGTCTTTTCTACAAAACAATTGAATTGTCAACCCGAAAATTAGACTTTTTGACAAAAAGGTTAATTTTCAACTATATTATTTGATTATCTACGAAATTGTTGAATTTTCAAGCCAAAAGGACGATTTTTCTATAGAACAGTTCAATTTTCAATTCCATTTCTTACCCTCACTTTTTCACTTCTTTAGTACATTTATTTGATAAATTTTTTTATATCAATTTTTTTCTACAATTTTTTCATAGAACAATGGGAAAAGGAGAATCTGGAACTTTTAATACTTGATGATGACGTTTGTAAACTTCTCTTTTTAATGAGTTTTTAACCTGATGAGGAAAACGTTTAAAAAACTTTTTTTTTATATATATAACGTTTTGGAGACGTCGGAAGATTTGGAATAAAAGTTTCAACAAATTAATTCCTTTTGGTCTGAAGTATGTCATTTTTAACATCTCTACCATTATATTTTTTATAAATAAAATTTTCTCTATCTCATATTATCCTACATGTATCCGCGTCAATATTTTCCTATCCCTCAGAAAATCCTAATTTCTTTTCCAATCCCCTCTTTTCTTTATCTTTCTCTATCTCACCCTATCCTTTATCTATTCGTGTACATTATTTTCTATCTCTGACAATCTAAATTCCCGTCTATCTTTTTCAATCCCCTCTTCTTAATCTCATCCTATCCTTTATCTATCCATGACAATATTTTACTTTCTCTCTGTCAATCTAAATTTTCGTCTATCTTTTTCAATCCCCACTTTTTTATCTCATCGTATCATACTTCTATCAACGTTTATCTTTATGTGTTTTTCAATCTT
This sequence comes from Andricus curvator, assembly GCA_932195095.1. NCBI lineage: Eukaryota > Metazoa > Arthropoda > Insecta > Hymenoptera > Cynipidae > Andricus > Andricus curvator. The sequence goes on along the minus strand of CAKNYM010044659.1, from coordinate 33,849 downwards.
AATTCACGTCTATCTTTTCCAATATCATCTTCTCTATATCATCCTATCCTTAATCTATCCACGTCTATCTTTTTCTATCTATTTTTCAATCTAAATTCACGTTAATATTTTTTCAATACCCTCTTCTCTATCTCATCTTATTCTTTACCTATCCACGTCAATATTTTTCTATCTCTCTGTCAATCTAAATTCACCTCTATCCTTTTTAATCTCTTCTTCACTACATCATCGTATCCTCAATCTATCAACGTCAGTCTCAATCTATCAACGTCTGTCTTTCTATCTCTTTGTCAGTCTAAAGTCTCGTCTGAATTTTCCAATCCCCTCTTCTCTATCTCATCCTATCCTTTATATATTCGTATGAATCATTTTCTATTTCTGGCAATCTAAATTTCCGTCTATCTTTTGTAATCCCCTCTTCTCTATCTCATCGTATCCTCCATCTGCCAACATCTATCGTTTTCTATCTCTTCGTCAATCTAATTTTCAGTCTATATTTTTCCATCTCCTCTTTTCTATCTCTTTGTATTCGCGTCTATCTTTGTCAATACCCTCTTCTCCATCTCATCCTATCCTTTATTCACTCACGTCAATATTTTACTATCTCTCTGTCAATATGAATTTCTGTCTATCATTTTCAATCCCTCTTTTCTATCTTATCCTATGCTCTATCTATCTACGTCAATATTTTTCCATCTCTCTGTAAATCTAAATTCTCGACTTTTTTTCAATCTCGTCTTCACCATTTTATCGTATCTTACATCTATCAACGTCTATCTTCTTCTATCTATTTTTTTAAATGAATTCACGTTTATCTTTTTCAATATGCTCCGTGCTATTCCATCCTATCCTTTTTCTATCCACGTCAATATATTTATAATTCTCAGTTAATCTGAATTTCTGTCTATCTTTTTCAATCTTCTCTTCCCTATCTCATTATATCATACATGAATCAACGTCTATCTTTTTCTATCTATTTTTCAATATAAATTCACTTCTATCTTTTTTCAATACCCTCTCTATCTCATCCTCTCCTTTATCTATCCACGTCAATCTTTTTCTATCTCTCTGTCAATCTAAATTCCCGTTTATCTCTTTCAATCTTCTTTTTTTGTATCTTATCCTATACTACATCTATCAACGTCTATATTTTACTATTTCTCTGTCAACCCTAATTTCTGTCTATATTTTTCAATCCCCTCTTCTCTATCTCATCCTATCATTTGTCTATTCATGTCAATCTTTTTCTATCTATTTTTCAATCTAAATTCACTTCTATCTTTTTCAATATCGTCTATCTTTTTCAATCCCCTCTTCTCTATCTCATCATATCTTTTATCCATTCATGTCAATCTTTTTCTATCTTTTTTAATCTAAATTCCCGTCTATCTTTTTCAATCCCCTCTTTTTTATCGTACCCTGACCTTTATCTATCTACGTCAATATTTTTCTATCTCTTTTTTAATATGAATTCATGTCTTATCTTTTTCAATCACCTCTTCTCTATTTCACACTATCCTTCATCTATTTACGTCAGTCTTTCACTATCTCGCTGTCAATATAAATTCCCGTCTATATTTTTCCAACCCCTCTTCTCCATCTCATCTTAT
>CAKNYM010044659.1:13591-30487 GCA_932195095.1 Andricus curvator | reverse complement strand
CTACGTTAATTTTCACGAAAATTCCTACGTGGATTTCCACGTAGATTCCTACGTTAATTTTCACAAAAATTCCTACGTGGATTTTTACGTAAATGAAGGAAAGAACGTTGATTTCCACGTGGATTTTACGTAGATTTCCACGTAGATTTCTACTCGAAATTCCAATTAAAACCACCACGTCGAACTCCACGTGAATCAAGGTATCCCACGCGGGGCTATGTTTGGAATTCCACGTAAAATAGTTGAATTTAAAATTAAAAAACACGAATTTGCAAAAAAAAGAACGTTTAGATTTGCAGTTAAAAAAATGGATTTTCAAACAAGAAAAAACGAATTTTCAACAAAATAGTTGAATTTTTAACCAATGAGATGCATCTTCAACTAATAAAATGATTTTTTTTTTTAAATTAAAAAAAAATCTATTTACTAGAAAATACATCAATTTAAAACCAAATAGTTCTGTTTTCATCCAAAAATAATCAATTTTAAACAGAAAATGGTATCGATTCGTTTTCAATTTAAAAAAAAAATTGTCAAACAAAAAAACAAATTTTCAAGAATAATTAAAAAAAAAAAGTTAAATTCTAAGCCAATAAAATTAATTTTGAACAATGTAGATCAATTTTTAACCAATTACTTTAATTTCCAACGAAAAAATATGAATTTTCAACGAAAAATGTAATAGTTGAATTCTTAACTAAATACGATTAATTTTTAGCCAAAAATGGATCAGTTAAATTTTCAGTTAAGAAAATTAATTTTCAACTAAAAAGAAAACGATTGTTCAACAACATAGTTCTATCCTTAACCAAATAATAGAATTTTCCTGTCGCAAATAGTTCTGACGAGACAATAGGTATTACATTGTAAGAAGAAATATGTTCTATTAGGGCTCTAATCAGGTTCTGGTAAGGCGCTATTAGGGCTGGTGATGGAAATAAACAGTGCCAAATTTCCTACGCGATAAGAAGTAGATTTACCCTAACATGGCCTTAATAGCGCCCCAATATGGCCTCAATAGCGCCCTAACAGCGCCCTAACACCGCCCTGATAGAACCTGAATAGCGCCTGAATAGCGCCTTAGCAGGAATATAATATTGGCCTACCATTTTCCCTATCAGAACCCTAACATAAAATTATTTTTCCTTACAAAAAACCTATTTTATGTTAAAAAAGAATAATAGTGACAAATTTGCGATACGAAAATCAATAAAATGATCGTTTTTCATTCTCACATTACACCCTCGACTCCGCGTGGTGATTCTCTTTGTAATTACGTATTATTAAAGACTTGAGTTGTAACTACGCGTAAATAATTAGCTGTTATTACGAAGTAAGAAGGCACAAAATTGCGCGTCCATTTATATCTGGTGAAGTTGAAATAAACTCGATAACCTGTCTTTAAAGTAATCGATCTTCCATACCTAAGCATTTCGCAATCGAAAAATTCGAAAATTGAGCTTCTTTTTCAATTTCTTTTTTCCCACAATAATTTTGCAAGAACTCGAGCAGAAATTTATGTTTTAACGCGAGAGGTTGTAGTAAAGAATCTGCATTTTACTGAGAAGATAATGTAGAATTTAAAATTTGCTCTCAAATTATAATGCACATTGTTTTTCCTTATTCACGACAGCTGTGGAATTTTCTCGCGTGTCTGCTGTTGAGGAAGGTAACGGGCTTTATGAAATTTTCAGAAGATGTATGAAAAGACTTCAGGATGCATAAAAAAATTATTTTGTAAAGAAGAAACATTTTTGTTTTACGATGAATAGAATTTTATTTAGAAGAAGTTTTTTTTTTGGGATTGAAAAAAATTACCTTCTTTAATTGAGAAAAAATTTTTGATTTCAAAATTACAGCAATACGATATCTAGAGAATTTGTTCGCGTCTTTGAGACGCATCGATCGACCTATAACTTTTTTGACCTACCAGTACCGATTTATAAAGTTTAAAAAAATTGTTTATTCTGTTTATATGGGAAAAACTTTTTTGATATTCAAAATACGACAATACTATATTTAGCGTATTTGTTCGCGTCCTTGAGACGCATCGATTGACCTATTGTTAAAATTTGTATGACTCACCAGTACCGATTTATGAAGTTTCAACAAAATTTGTGTATTCTGTTTATATGAGAAAAACTTTGTTCATATTAGGAATACGACAGTACTATATCTGACATGTTTGTTCGCGTCATCGAGAAACGTCGAATGACCTATTGACGAACCTTCTATGGCTTCTTATAGCAGTTCCGATTTATAAAAAATATATTGTTTATCTTGTTGACATTATGAAAATTTTTTTAATTTTGGGAATACAATAGTAATATATATGATATATTTGTTTGCGTCTTCGAGACGCATCGAGTGCTCAATTGGACCTATCACGACCTACCGTAACCTAACAATATATTTTTTAAATTTCTTAACAAAATTATTTACTTTGTTTCAAAGAGGATTTTTTTAAATTGAGAATATAAGAATATTGTATTTGATGCAATTGTTCGCGTCATCAAGACACTTTGAATGACCTATTGACGAACCTTTTATGACTTCTTATGATCTAGCAGTTCCGATTTATGAAAAATATATTGTTCATCTTGTTGAAATTATGAAAACTTTTTTAATTTTGGGAATACAATAGTAACGTATATGATATATTTGTTTGCGTCTTCGAGATGCATCGATTGCTCAATTGAAGAACCTTTCATGACCTACCGTAACCTAACAATATTTTTTTAAAATTTCTTAACAAAATTATTTGCTTCGTTTTAAAGAGGATTCTTTTTATTGAGAATATAAGAGTGTTGTATTTGATGTGATTGTTCACGTCATCGAGACACGTCGAATGACCAATTGTCGAACCTTCTATGACTTCTTGTCATCTAGCAGTTCCGATTTATAAAAAATATATTGTTTATCTTGTTGACATTATGAAAACTTTTTTAATTTTGGGAATACAATAGTAATGTATATCATATATTTGTTTGCGTCTTCGAGACGCATCGATTGCTCAATTGAACCTATCACGACCTACCGTAACCTAACAATATTGTTTTTGAATTTCTTAACAAAATTATTTACTTTATTTTAAAGAGGATTTTTTTCAGTTGAGAATATGAGAGTATTGTATTTGATTCAATTGTTCGCGTCTTCGAGATGCGAACTTTCGAAAACCATTTTCGGTAAGACAGAAACGTAAGCTTATAACATAATAAAGAATCCATTTTTTTCTTTTGTTAGTTAAAAACCTCCATCTGTGAGGAAGCAAATTCATTATAGGGCCCAAAAAGATAAGGCTCAAAACCACAAGCCCCAAAAATATAAGACATAAGACTAAAAAGTAAGGCCCCAAAAATATAGTTCCAAATTGCAGATCTTGAATTACGGGAACCAAAAATATAAGGCCCAAGACCATAAGTCCCAAAAATATAAATAAGACCCCAAAGTAAGCTTCCAAACACAAAGTTCAAAACAGCAGATTCTAAATCAGGGACCAAAAATATAAGGCCCAAAAGCGTAAGTCCCAAAAATATCAGACACAAGACCCGAAAGTGAGGTGCTAAGCAAGAAGTTCTAAAACCGCAGATCTGAAAAATATATAAGACCCAAAATCATAAGTCCCAAAAAAATAAGGCCCAAATACGTTAGTGAGTTGGTGGTGATGTAAACTGTAAACTATAAGGCATTCGAGTTTCGAACCAGTTTCAGAAACCCTAAAAATGAATAAAAGATTTAAAAAATAAATGAGCTCGTAAATGAGTTTAGGAATAGATTGCATCACTGGCTAGAGTCTAGACAGGAACCCGTAAATCCACCTTCTTGGATACGGCAAGACTTAAGTATATGGCTAAAAATATAAGACCCAAAATCACAAGTCCCATAACTATGAATCTCTAAAATAAAAGACGTAAGACTCAAAAGTAAGGTCCCATATACGAAGTTCCAAACCACAGACCCTAAAGTATAGGGCCCAAAAATATAAGGCCCAAAACAAGAATTCGCAAAAATATAAAACATAAAACCAAAAATTAAGGTCCTGAACAAGAAGTTCCATAACCGCAGATCTGAGAAATATAAGACCCAAAATCATAGGTCCCAAAAAATATAAGGCCCAAATACGAAAATTATTTTTTTTTTTTACCAAAAAAGGAGAATTTTCAACTAAAAAAGATCAAACTTAAAAAAAATGGAAGTTACATTTTCAGTTAAAAAATTAATTTTAAACCAAAAAAAAAAGACTTTTCCACTAAACAGTTAAATTTTTAACCAAAGACATAAGCCTTCAATCAAAAAAAAATTTTTTTTAACAATGTAGTTTAACTTTAACCAAAAAGTTGCATTTTCATTGAAAAAAAGACATTTCTACCAAAGCGGACGAATGTATAAATCAAAAAGATGAATTTAAAAAAATAGTTGAATTTTCTGTTAAAAAAGATTTTAGTTGACTTTTCAAGATCAAAATATGAATTTTTTAACAAAATACAAGTTTCTACGAACAAATTGAATTTTTCATCCAAAAAGACGAATTTTTTCAACCAAAAGGGATGAATTTTTAACGAAATAGTTTAATTCTCTACCAAATGGTAATTTTTTATCCAAGAAAGATGAAATTTCTCTTAAAACAGATAAATTTTTAATTAAAAAAAAAAAAAAAATTTCAAAAAAATAGTTGAATTTTCCACACCAAAATATTAAATTTTTCAAAAGAAAGCTTTTCATTAACATTTTTAATATTTTATTCGTATTTTGAAAAATTCATTTTCGATTTAACAATTTGTTTGCGGAGTCAAATAAGATTATCTTTCCGGTGACTCTTTACTATGTTTTGTAAATTTACAAGAATTATTAATTATTTAAACAATTCCGATTAAAAAATTTAGAGTTTGGCTATTTTTCAACGAATAGGCTCAATTTTTTACAGAATTAGATAAGAATATCTTTCTGGTGAAATTTTTGTATAATGCTCTGCAAATTTCCAAGAATTAGTTATTATTTAAACAATGTTTATGAACAAATTAAGAGTTTGACCATTTTTCAACGAGTAGGCTCAATTTGTTTACGGAATCAATAAAACATGTTTTTCAAATAACTCTTTCCTATGTATGATACTTTGAAAATTTACAATAATTATTAATTATTTAAACATGTTTATCAACATATCCAGAGTTTAGCTATTTTTCAAGGAATTGGCACAATTTTTTTACGGAGTCAACTAAGTATCTCTTTCCGAAGACTCTTTTTCTATGTTTCTTTACAAATTGATATTTTGGCTATTTTCAACGAATAGGCTAAATTTTTTATAGAATTAACCAAGAATATTTTTCCGATTACTTTTTTTCTATATAATGCTATGAAAAGTCTTTATGATGACTCGTTTCTATGTTGCTTTGTAAATTTACAAAAATTAATAATAATTCAAACAATTTTCATTGCAAAAATTTAGAGTTTGGCTATTTTTTAACAAATAGGCTACATTTTTTTACAGAATTAACTAAGAATATCATTCCGATGACTTTTGTGTATGATGCTTTGCCAATTTATAACTATTTTCTACGATACTTTGCAAATATACAATAATTAATTATTATTTCAACAATTTTCATAAAAATATTCGGAGTTGGGCTATTTTTCAAAGAATAGGCACAATTTGTTTACGGAGTCAACTAAGAATATCTTTCCGATGACTCTTTTCTATGTTTCTTTGTGAATCTACAATAATTATTAACAATTTGAACAATTTTCATAAAAAATTCAGAATTCGGCTATTTTTCAACGAATAGGATCAATTTTTTTGCAGAATTAACTAAGAATATCTTTCCGATGACGTTTTCTATGATTCTTTGCAAATTTATAATAATGATTAATTATTTCAACAAACTAAGAGTTCGGCCATATTTCAATGAATGGGCTTAGTTTGTTTAACGGATCACCAAGAATGTATTTCCAATAACTATTTTCTACGATACTTTGCAAATATACAATAATTAATAATTATTTCAACAATTTTCATGAACATATTCAGAGTTTGGCTATTTTTCAAAGAATAGGCACAATTTGTTTACGGAGTCATCTAAGAATATCTTTCCGATGACTCTTTTCTATGTTGCGTTGTAAATTTACAATAATTATTAACAATTTAAACAATTATCATACAAAATTCAGAATTTGGCTATTTTTCAACGAATAGGCTCAATTTTTTTGCAGAATTAACTAAGAATATCTTTCCGATGACGTTTTCTATGATTCTTTCCAAATTTACAATAATTATTAAGTATTTCAATAAATTAAGAGTTCGGCCATTTTTCAATGAATGTGCTCAGTTTGTTTACCGGATCACCAAGAATGTATTTCCAATAACTGTTTTCTACGATTATTATTATTATACCATTAAGCCATTTCCCTTTCGGGGTAGGCGTGACTTGCTCGGTACTTTGCAAATATACAATAATTATTAATTATTTCAACAATTTTCATAAACATATTCAGAGTTTGGCTATTTTTCAAAGAATAGGCACAATTTGTTTACGGAGTCATCTAAGAATATCTTTCTGATGACTCTTTTCTAGGTTTCATTGTAAATTTACAATAATTATTAACAATTTAAACAATTTTCATACAAAATTCAGAATTTGGCTATTTTTTAACGAATAGGCTCAATATTTTTGCAGAATTAACTAAGAATATCTTTCCGATGACGTTTTCTACGGTACTTTGCAAATTCACAATAATTATTATTTATTCATACAATTTTTATAAACATATTCAGAGTTTGGCTATTTTTGAAGGAGTATGCTCAATTTTAACACAATTAAATAAGAGTATACTTCAGATGAAAATCAGATGAGATCAGAATTTGGCTATTTTTCAACGAAAATGTGTACGCGCCGACATTTTATAGATTTTTTACCAAAGTTGCATGAAAATGTTTAGAGTTGCACAATCATTTATTCTGCATCGTGAGAGGGTATCCATGCGAGCCGTGTATATATCAAAACTATTGAAGTAAAAATTAATTTCATAATGAATCCAATATGCGATATTTACATTAACTTATCAACGCCTCTATTTTCCCCTATTTTTCGTAAAAAATAACCCAATTCTCCGGTTTTGATAGAATTTTGGTCAACGCTACTTTTTGAGAAGGGGGGGGGGGGGGGTAAAAAAAAGTATAAAATTGGTAACGAAGTTTCATAGTCCATAGACTGCCGTCAAAAAAAATATACATAAGTGACTTTGCGGTTTCGGTTTTCTGATAGACTGCGTCACTGGCTAGACTGGAACCCGGAAATCCGCCTTCAGGGATGCGGCAAGACACCCGGTATAGGTGAGTCGAAGAAAGAAGGAGAAGGAAAGAAGAAATGGGAAAAGAAGGGATGGAAAAGGATTGTAAGTAAGGGAAGTGATGAGAAGGGAAGTGAAGAGAAGGGAAGAAGAGGAGAAAAGAAGAGACAAGAAGTGGTGGATAAGGGAAGAGGTGGAGGAGGTGGAATGGTGCAGGATGGTGGAGGAAGAATACAGTTATCTTGTTCGCGTCGAGTTCTTGTAACTATCGCGAGATCACGTGGTATTCCCACTGCGAATAAAATACCAGTCAGCTATTCCAGAGTCACTATCTGCTATCTTCCTTCCTCTTTTCTCTCATTTCTTCCTTCCTCTTCTTCTTTCATCTTCTTTCTTCTACTATTACTCCATTATGTTGTTACAGTTCTACAACGTACCCATCTCCCCCAAGAATCGATTGAAAAGATATTTTTTCTTAACCCTTACATGCACGGTGGGATATTTAATATTCCACCTAGATTATTATTATCATATTTATAATATTTCAAGTTGCTTTCAAAGTCGCTGTTTTCAAATCTGTTATCAGATTTATAAAATTCAATATGGCGGATCCAATATGGTGGATCAAATTTGTGAAATTAACTATGATTCTAATGTGCTATCAGACTTCTGAAATTCAAGATGGCTGATTCAGTATGGCGGAAGAGTTTTAAAAAAAATAATGGATTTTCGTGAAACATGGTGTCTATGGGTTTTTGGGGTTTCTGATAACAAATCTGAAGTCAGATTTCAAAAATTCAAAATGGCGGATCTAATATGGCAGACTAATGACTAATGACTCCTAAGTCCAAAAATATATAAAAAATGAATGAAAAATGAAACAAAGATGTATTTTCAACCAAATATTTGAATTTTTGAACAAAAATATTAAGCTTTATCCACAAAACTTGTATTTTTAACCAAATAGTTGAATTTTCAAAACAAAAAGACGTATTTTTTATCAGACATTAGAATTTTCAAACAAGCACTTTTTTTTACAAAAAATAAATTTTCAATCCAAAAAGACGAATTTTCTATCCAAAAAGACGAGTTTTTAACAAAACAGTTGAATTGTCCACAATCAAACATGACATTTTAACAAAATATTTGAATTTCCAACGAAATATTTAAATTTTCAACAAAAAGTTAAAAAAACTTGTACCAGTTAATTGTATTTTCAACCTGCAAGTATGAATTTTTAATATAATAGTTGAATTTTCAACAAAAACAAAATAATTATCAACCAAATTGTAAAAATTTACAGCAAAAAGGACGACTTTTCAACAAAATAATTGAATTTTTAAATAAAAATGACAAATTTTCAATGAAAAATAGAATAGTTAAATTTTTAGTTGAAAAAATTAATTTTCAACAAAAAACGTAAATTTCCAACCGTAAGATGAATTTAGAAAAAAAAAAGATTAGTTTAAACGAAAATTGTAATAGATTATTGCTCAACAAAAAAGAGAGTTTAATTTTGAACAAAAAACAGTTGAATTCCATCAAAAAACACGAATGCTTAAAATCTTTAAACAAAAAAATTAGTTTGAAGGAAAAAGTTGGATTTATAACCAATAAAAATAAAATTCCTACGAAAAAGATCAATTTTCAAACTAAAATCACGAATTTTCACCCAAAAAAAGGTTTTTAGCAAAAAGAAAAGAAAATTTATCCGAATTGTTGAATTTTCAAGCCAAAATATAAATTTTCAACTAGAAAGTTCATTTTCAACAAATAGTTCAAGTTTCTACCAAAATAATAGAATTAATAATCCATTATTAACGAATTTACAAAAACATTGAATTTCTCAAGCAAAAAAAAAGAATTTTTTACAAAAAAATTGAATTTTCAACGAAAAAAGTTCAATTTCATCCGAATCGTTGGATTTTAAACTAAAAACTAGCAATTTTCACTCAAAAATAGAGTAGTTAAATTTTCAGTTCAAAAAATTATTTTTTCACCAAAAATAAGAATTTTCAACTAAAACCGATCAATTTTCAACAAAAAATGGAATAGCTACAGTTTCATACAAAAATTAATTTTCAACCAAAGTGAACGAATTTTCAACAAAATAGTTCGATCTTCAACTTTTAACCAAGTATTTGAATTATCAACCAAAAACAAATGAATTTTCGACCAAGAAGGTTAATTTCCTACCAAAAAGGTCAAATTTTTAACAAAACATATGAATTTTCAACAAAAAATTTACTTTTTCACAAAATTGTTGAATTTTCTACAAATGAAATTAAATTATAACCAAATAATTGAATTTTCAACTCAAAAAATGAATTTTCAATTCCGCAGATTAATTTTCTACCAAAAAAGATGAATTTTCAACTACAAAAGAAAAGAGTTCAGCTCAATTGTTGCATTTTTAACTAAAAAAAAAAAATGAATTTTTAACCAAAAATGGAATACTTAGTTTTTCAATTATATAAATTATTATAAATCTTCAACTGGAATAGTTAATTTTTCAGCTAGAAATAAATTTTCAACCAAAGAGATTCATTTATTTTCGACCAAAAAGAACAAACTTTTAACGAAATACATGAATTTTCAATCAAATAATTAATTTTTCGGCCAAAACAGTTAAATTTTCGACCAAAAAGATAAATTTTCAAGCAAAAATCTTAATTTTTTACCAAAAAACTACATTTCTACAAAATACATGAGTATAAGGCCCAAAAATATAAGGCCCAGGACCATAAGTCCCAAAAATATCAGATATAAGACCCAAAAAGTAAGGCCCCAAAAATATAGTTTAAAATCGCAGATGCTAAAGTATAGGGCCGAAAAATATAAGGCCGAGGACCATAAGTCCTAAAAATATCAGATATAAGACCCAAAAAGTAAGGCCCCAAAATATAGTTTCAAATCGCAGATGCTAAAGTATAGGGCCGAAAAATATAAGGCCCAGGACCGTAAGCCCCAAAAATATAAGACATAAGACATGAGACCCAAAAAGTAAGATCCCAAAAATATGGTTTCAAATCTCAGATGCTAAAGTATAGTCCCCAAAAATATAAGGCCCAGGACCATAAGTCCCAAAAATATAAGACATAAGACCCAAAAAGTAAAGCCCCAAAAATATAGTTTCAAATCGCAGATGCTAAAGTATAGGGCACAAAAATATAAGGCCCAGGACCATGAGTCCCAAAAATATAAGATATAAGACCCCAAAGTAGGCTTCCAAAAACGAATTTCCAAACAGCAGATGGAGATTCTAAAGCAGGGCCCAAAAATATAAGGCTTATTATTATTATACCATTAAGCCATTTCCCTTTCGGGGTATGCGTTATTATTATTATTATTATACCATTAAGCCATTTCCCTTTCGGGGTAGGCGTAAGTTAGTATATTCTATATATTAGTATATTCTTAAATTATATTTTCCGGCCTTATACTTTAGGGTCTTATATTTTGGGCCTTATATTTTTGTGACGTATAAGTTTAGGTCTTATATTTGTAGATCTTACACTTTAGGATTCGCGGTTAGGAACTTCATATTTAAGACCTTACTTTTGGGTCCTATATATTTTTGGGCCTTATATTGTTATGACTCATAAGTTTGGGTCTTATATTTCAGGTTTTGGTACTTGTGATTTTAGGTCTTATATTTTTGGGCCTTATATTGTTGGGATTTAAAAGCTTGGGTCTCATATTTTTGGGACTTGTAAGTGTTCAAGTCTTATATTTTTGGATCTTACACTTTAGGATTTGCGATTTGGAACTTCAAATTCGGGACCTTACTTTTGGGTCCTATATATTTTTGGGCCTTATATATTGTTGGGACTTGAAAATCTGGATCTTACATTTTGGGCGTTATACTTTAGGATCGGCGGCTTGGAACTTCATATTTGGGACCTTACTTTTGGGTCCTATATATTTTTGGGCCTTTAATTGTTGGGACCTCAAAGTTAGGGTTTTATACTTTGGGTTTTGCATTTGTGGGACTTGCGAGTATGGGTCTTCTATTTTTGGGCCTTACATTGTTGGGACTTAAAAGCTTGGGTCTTATATTTTTGTGACTTATAAGTTTAGGTCTTATATTGTACATCTTACACTTTAGGATTTGCGGTTTGGAACTTTATATTTGGGACCTTACTTTTGGGCTCTATATATTTTTGGACCTTATATTGTCAAGACTTGAAAGTTTGGGTCTTATATTTTAGGGCTTGTATTTTTGGTACTTGTGAGTTTGGTTCTATATATTTTTGGGCCTTACACTTCACGATCGGCGGTTTAGAACTTTATATTTGGGACCTTACTTTTGGGTCCTATATATTTTTTGGCCTTATATTGTTGAGACTTAGCAGTTTGGGTCTTATATTTTAGGCCTTGTATTTTTGGTACTTGTGAGTTTGGTTCTATATATTTTTGGGCCTTACACTTCACGATCGGCGGTTTAGAACTTTGTATTTGGGACCTTACTTTTGGGGCCTATATATTTTTGGGCCTTATATTGTTGAGACTTAGCAGTTGGGGTTTTATACTTTATAGGTCTTATATTTTTGAAACTTATGAGTTTAGGTCTTAAGTACTTCGAATTAGGGACATTACTTTTGGGCCCTATATATTTTTGGACCTTATATATTGTTGGGTCTTGAAAGTTTGGATCTTACATTTTGCGCCTTATATTTTTGGGACTCATGAGATTGAGTCTTATATTTTTGGGCCTTATGCTTTAGGATCGGCGGCTTGGAACTTCATATTTGGGACCTTACTTTTGGGTCCTATATATTTTGTGTTTAGTGCCTTACTTTTGAGACTCATGAGATTGGGTCTTATATTTTTGGCCTCATACTTTAGGATCAGCGGTTTGGAACTTCATATTTGGGACCTTACTTTTGGGTCCTATATATTTTGTGTTTGGGGCCTTACTTTTGTGACTCATAGATTCAAATTCACTTCAAATCTAAATAATTTTAAATTGTAAATTAAATTAAATATTTTTTTTAGTTGATAACTTTGAAACACGTTAATTTTTAATTAAAAATCTATTTCATATTTTAATTTTCAAATTTCTTAAATTTTTAATCCTAGCCCCCACTAAATATTGGAATCTCAGCATTATTTTACAAATAAATTAATAAATAAATATCCAATAAACATTTATCGTGAGGTCAATCGAGGAACTTTGTATTATCGATTCTCGTGGCACACGATCGATCGAATCCAGAATTGATATTCAGCCCACAAATATGCACAATCGAAACAACGATCTTATTCCTCGAGTGCAACTTCGTTTCTGCTCACGAACTTTCAAAGCAGCGAATTTATACGTGCAAAAAATCTATTAAAAAAATTTTTCCAGAAAATTCTATACATTCCAAATTCCAGACTGTAAAGTTATTTTAATTGCAAAAAAAAATTGTTCCCCTTGCAACAGGTTGCCCAATACAATTTTTTTTCTTAGTTCTCGATTTTTTTTAAATACAAATTTGAAGCCTTAAATTTTATAAAAAAAATTTGAAGATATCAACACCTCTATTCTATACCGCTCTGTATCACTTTAATGATTTTTGAATTCTATTGAATTCCTTTGAATTCCTTTGAATTCTATTGAATTCCTTTGAATTCTATCGAATTCCTTTGAATTCTATCGAATTACTTTGAATTATATCGAATTCCTTTGAATTATATCGAATTCCTTTGAATTCTATCGAATTCCTTTGAACTATTAAATTCCTTTTAATTCTATTGAATTCCTTTGAATTCTTCGAATTCACCCTCCATTTTTTGGAATACCCTTGAAATCTACTGAATTTAAACGATCCTTTTTAGATTTTCAATTTTTTAATTCACCCTGAAGACTTTTAAGAATTTTTCTGAATTTTATAGGATTCTGATTTACTTCCATTTATAAAAATTCAATGGAATTTATTGGATTTCAAATTTTTTGCTGGATTTACTTGAATTATTTTTAATTCACCCTGAATTCTTTTCAATTCATCTTGGACTCGTATTAATTTCATCAAATTTTCTTGCATTCTTCTAAATTCACTTTATTCTCACTGACATTAATTAAATATTTTGGATTTCTTCATTTTTTTCTATTCATTTGAATTCCTGTCAATTTATCCAGAACTCCTTTAAATTCGTCTAAATTCTCTAAAACTCAAATTTTTAAGAATTTCTTCGAATTCTTCTCATTTTCCTTATAATCCTATAAATTCATTCTTTTTTTTTTAGTTCACTTAAAATGTTGGTATATTTACTCTGAATTCTTTTTAATTGATCTTGGATTCGTATCAACTTCATCGAATTCACAGATTCACTTGAATTCTTTCGAATTCACTCGAGTTTTACTGAAATCAATTAAAAATATTTTGTATTTCTTTTTTTTCAATTCATTTGAATTCTCATTAATTTATCATGAATTCCTTTAAATTCTTCTGAATTCTTTTAAACTCACATTTTTAAGAATTTCATCGAATTATTCTCATTTTCATTATGATTCTCTAAATTTATTCGAATTTTATTTAATTCATTGGTTTATTTTTCTCAATTCACTTAACATTTTGTTAAATTCACTCTAAATTCTTTTTAATTCATTTTGGATTCGTATCAATTGAATCGAATTCTCTTGAATTCTTCTGAATTTTTATCGAGTTTTACTGAAATCAAATAAAAATATTTTTGATTTTTTGATTTTTTTCAATTAATTTGTTTTCTTGTTAATTTATCCTGAATTCCTTTAAATTCTTTTCAATTCTTCTGAACTCACATTTTTATGAAATTCATTTGATTCTTTTCATTTCCCCTATTATCCTCTAAATTCATTTGAATTTTATTAACTTCGTTGGCTTTATTATTTTTTTAATTCACTTAAAATGTTATTGAATTTACCCTGAATTCTGTTCACTCTCATTCCACTCAATTCGCAATAGAATTTTTGGATTTTTTAAAGTTTCGTTTAATTCTATCAAATCCCTATAAATTAAATTCAAAGTCCCCTGAATTCTTCTACATTCACTCCCATTTTACTGAAATCCATGCAATTTTTTTATTTTTCCAATTAATTTGAATTCTTTTGAATTTTACTTGAATTCATTTGAATTCAGTCTGAATTATTGTGAATTTAGTCTTCATTTGTTATAAATGTATCCAAAATTTGTTTAAAATCACGATGAATTCCTTTGAATTCATCTTGGATTCGTATAAATCTCATCGAATCCTTTCGAATTCCCTTGAATTTTTCTAAATTCACTCGAGTTTCACAGACATCAATTAAGTACTTTGTATTTTTTGCAATTAATTTGAATTCATTTGAAATTTACCCTGAATTTCTTATAATATATCCTGAATTTCTTTATATTCTTTTGGATTCTTTGGAATTCACTTGAATTCTTCTATAAACTCAGTCGATTCTCCCCAATTCAAGGGTTTTTAAAAAGTTTATTTTGAATTGTTTTTAATTCACTTGAATTTTTTTTTAAATTCACCTTGAATTTTTATGAATTTCATAGAATTTTTCTTATTTGCATTAAATTTAGAGAAATTCATTCTAATTTTATTTATTTCGTTGGCTTTATTTTTTTTCAATTGACTTAAATTTTGTTGACTTTAACCTAAATTCTGTTCATTTTCATTTTACTCAATTCTTTGGAAATTTTTGGATTTTTTAAGTTTCCTTTAATTCACGCAAATTCGTATAAATTTCATTCAAATTTCCTGAATTCTTTTGAGTTCTTCTACATTCACTCCCATTTTACTGAAATTCATGGAATTTTTGGATTTTTTCCAATGCATTTAAATTCTTTTGAATTTCACTTGAATTGTTTGGAATTCAGTCTGAATTATTATGAATTTATCCTAAATTTGTTTAAAATCACGCCGAATTCTTTTCAATTCATCTTGGATCCGCATCAATTTCATCGAATTCTCTTTAATCCTCGTGAATTTTTCCAAATTCTCTCGAGTTTTACTGAAATCAAGTAAATATTTTGAATTTTTTGCAATTCATTTGAAATTCACCCTGAATTCTTGATAATTTCTCCTAAATTCCTTTAAATTCTTCTAAGCTCACTCGATTATACTCAAATCAATCTATATTTTTTTTAATTCATCTTGATTTTTTTATGAATTTATTCTAAATTCGTTTAAAATCACGCTGAATTCTTTCAAATTCATCTAGGATTCGTATCAATTTCATCGAATTCTTTTCAATTCCCTTGAATTTTTCTAAATTCGCTCAAGTTTTACAGAAATCAATGAAGTATTTTGTATTTTTTGCAATTAATTCGAATTTATTTAAAATCCACCCTAAATATTCTTTTGAATTCTTTGGAATTCACTTGAATTCTTCTAAAATGAGTCAATTCTCCCTAATTCAAGGAATTTTTTAAAAGTTTATTTTGAATTGTTTTTAATTCACTTGAATTTTTTTTAATTCACGTTGAATTTTTATAATATTAATCAAATTCTTCTTATTGACATTAAATTTAGAAAAATCCACTCGAATTTTATTCACTTCGTTGGCTTCATTTCTTTTTTTTCAATTGACTTAAACTTTGTTGACTCTAACCTACATTCTGTTCACTTCCATTTGACTCAATTCATTGGAATTTTTTTGATGTTTTAAGTTTCGTTGAATTCACTCAAATTCCTTCAAATTTCATTAAAGTGTCCTGAATTCCCTTGAATTCTTATACATTCACTCTTTTTTCAATGAAATTCAATGGAAATTTTTGGATTTTTTCCAATTCATTTGAATTTTATTTGAATTGTTTTGAATTTAGTCTGAATTTTTCTTAAATCCGTTCAAAATCACTTTGAATTATTTTAAGTTAAACATGGATTCGTATCAATTTCATCGAATTCTCTTTAATTCCTGTGAATTTTCTACATCCTTTCGAGTTTTACTGAAATTAAATAAATATTTTGTATTGTTTACAATTCATTTAAAATTCTCCCTGAATTCTAATTAATTTCTTCTAAATTCCTTAAATTCTTTTCAATTCTTCTAAGCTCACTCAATTCAATCTTTTTTTTTAAATTTATCTTGATTTTTTATGAATTTCATCGAATTCTTCTCATTTCCCCTATAGTCCTCTAAATACACTAGAATTTTATTCAATTCATCCAAATTCTATTGAATTTTACTTGAATTATTTTTAATTCAGTTTAAATTCTTATGAATTTATTCTAAATTCGTTTAAAATCACGCTGAATTCTTTTTAATTCATCTAAGATTCGTATCAATTTCATCGAATTCTTTTCAATTCCCTTGAATTTTTCTGAATTCAAACGAGTTTTACTACAATCAATTACATTTTTTTGCATTTCATTAAAATGTACTTAGAATTCACTCTAAATTCTTATTAAGTTGTTCTGAATTTCCTCAAATTCTTTTCAATTCTTCTAAACTCATTCGATTCTACTCAATTCAATCGATTTTTTCAAAGTTTTTTTTGAATAGTCCTTATAGTCCTCTAAATTCACTAAAATTTTATTTCATTCACTGGTTTTTATTATTATATTTTTCAATTCGCTTAAATTCTGTTGAATTCTTCTGAATTCTGTCCCCTGTTATTTTACTCAATTCAGTTGAAATTTTTTGATTTTTCAAAT
>CAKNYM010044659.1:2166-13581 GCA_932195095.1 Andricus curvator | reverse complement strand
TTTTGAATTCGCTCTGAATTTTTATGAATTTATCCCGAATTCGTTTATATTCACCTGGAATTCTTATAAATTTCATCGAATTCTTTTGAATTCTTTTAAATTCAAAGGAGCATTAGTTAGATTATGAATTCACATTAGCCACTTTTAGGCAATTTTCGTCACTAGATACATTTTAATTTACTATAGGAATCTTTAAATTATAAAAAATGTGCATAAATATTTTTAATTCATTTATTATTGAAAAAATTATATTTATATTGTAGAAAAAATTATGTGCATAATTTAAAAAAAAAATAAAATGTAGGGTTTATTCTAGGGTCAAAAAGCTTTTGAAACCTTTAATTAATATTTTTCAAAAATTGAAAACTAAGAAAATTTATTCTCAGATCTAGCACGGCATAGTAACCTCTAAACAATTTTTTTTTAAATAAAAGAAAATTTAGGGCAGAATTTTTTGGCCAAAAGGAAAAAACTTAGGGAGTAGCGTTTGCAAAATTAAAAAATTCAATTTAGATTATAAATTTTACAATTTTACAATTAACAATTTTGAATAAAAATCTTAGGAAAAGATTATGTCACTTATTATTGTTTTGTTTAAAAAAAAGTTATAATCATATAATTTTTTATAATAAAAAAAAAGAATTATCGTTTTACTTTTTTTTCTTCTTTTTAAGCGAGTTTTCCAGAAAAATAAAAAATTATTGAGTCTAAAATTATAAATTGGCCTTCACCTGAAACTAGAACTTTCACCGAATTTGGAAAAGGTCTTTGGCCCTGATCATGATATTCAAGAGTTATTAAACCGAGACGGATTCGATTCAGGAATTATACTCGTCTGCTCTAAAAAATTGTTTTGTTTGTCCATCAAACTTGTCTTCAGAATTGAATATTTTTTCGAATTTGCATAAATTTTTAAACCTCGAAACATAAAATTTTTAATTAAAAAACTTTTTTAACAATTCTTTTATTTTTGCTGAAGATTCATCATTTTAATTAAAATTATTATTTTTGGTTGAAAATTAAACTTTATGGTTGGAAATTCTTGTATTTTGTTGAAAATTTGTTTTTCGTAGAAATTTGTTTAAAATTTGTTTTGGTTAAAAATTCAACTTTTTAGTCTTTTTTGGTTGAAGTATCAACTGTTTTTTTATTTAAATTGAAATTGGTATTTGATTGAAATATTAACTGGTTTTAATTTTAAATTAAACTCTTCCTGGTTGAAATAGCAACTATTGCATTTTTTGTTGACAAATTATCTTTTTTGATTGCAAATTTTACTACTTGGTTAAAAGTTGAACCATTTTGTAAAAAAAAATTATTTTGAAGATTCATTATTTTAAGTAAATTTAATTTCTTTTGGTTAAAAATTTAACTATTTTGTTTAAAATTTATTTTCATTTTTTTTTAATTAATCTATTTTTGTTGCAAATTCAACTTTTTGGTTAAAAAATTAAATTTCTTTGTTGAAGTTTCATTATTTTAGTTGAAAATTGACCTCTATTGTTGAAAATTGATCTATTTGATTGAAAATTTAACTGTTTTTTTGAAATTTTTTCTTGTAAAAATCTATTTCTGCTAATTCAAAATTTAACTATTCCTTTCCGGTCAAAATTAATCTATTTAATTGCAAATTAAACTATTTGGTTGTAAATTCATATATTTTCTTGAAAATTCGTTTTTTTTTTTTTTAGAAAATGGATCTCGTTGAGGAAAACTTCATTTATTTTCTCGGAAAATTCCACTACTTCGTTAAAAGTTGAACTGATATGAGTTTTGAATAATGATTCATTATTTTAGTTGAAAATTGATCTCTTTTGTTGAAAATTTATCGATTTGGTTGAACATTCAATTATTTTTTTGAAATTTTTTAAAAACTAAGTTTGTTAATTTAAAATTGAACTATTCGATTTTTGGTTTAAAATTAATCTCTTTCATTTGAAAATTGAACTATTTGGTTGAAAATCAATCCTTTTTAGTTGAAAATTTAACTTTTTGGTTGAAGATTCTTGTATTTTGTTCAAAATTCCTCTTTTTGGTAGAAAATTAATCACCTTGGTTGAAAATTCATCTATTTTTTTTATAATTTAACTTTTTGGTTGTGGATTCAACCGTTTTGTTGAAAAATCGTATTTTTTGGTTGAAATATCAAATGTTGAATTTTAGTTAAAAATGCATCTGTTTGGTTGAAAATTGAACTATTTTGCTTAAAACATCTTTTTTTTTTGTTGAAAATTGAACTTTTTGGTTGAAAATTAATCCTCTCGGTTGAAAGTGAAAATATTTTTTTTAACTTTTTGGTTGAGGATTCAAATATTTGTTGAAAATTCGACTTTTTTGTTAGAAATATCAAATATTTTTTATTTAAAATTGAAATTTGTTTTTGACTGAAATGTCAATCGTTTTTCATTTAAAAATGACATCTTCTCTGGTTGAAATATCAGCTATTACATTTTTTGTTCAAAATTCATCTTTTTTTAATTAAAAATTTACTACTTGGCTGAAAGTTAAACCATTTTGTTAAAAATTCTTCTTTTTTTTTTTTAAATTAATCTTTTTGGTTGAAAATTCTTATACTTTGCTAAAAATTCGTCTTTTTGGTAGAAAACTAAAAATTTTTTTTAAGAAAACTTTGCTACTTGGTTAAAAGTTGAAAATTTTAGTTAAAAAATCTTTTCTATATATTTTGTTGAAAATTAAACTTTTTAGTTGAAAATTCTTGTATTTTTCTGAAAAGTCGTATTTTTTGGTGAAAAATTAATCTTCTTGATTGAAAATTCATCTATTTTTTTTTTGAACTTTTTGTTCGAGGATTCAACTATTTGTTGAAAATTTGTCTTTTTTGTTTAAAATATCAACTGTTGAAAATTGATATCTTTTCTTGAAAATTGATCTACGTGATTTTCTTTTTTGGTAGAAAATGAATCTTCTTGGGGAAAAATTTATATATTTTTTTTTAAATTCCATTGCTTGCTTAAAAATTAAATTTTTTTGTTAAAAATGCAATCTTTTTGTTAATATTCAATCTTTTAAAATAATATTTAATCTTTTGGTTAATATCTATTGGTTAATATTTGGTTGAAAATTGAACTATTTTGTTGAGAAATCGTTCATTTTTTTTTTAAATGAATCCTTTTTAGTTAAAAATTGAACTTTTTGGTTGACAATTCTTGTAATTTGCTCAAAAATCGTCTTTTTAGAAGAAAATGAATTCAATTGGTAAAAAATGCATCTGTTTTTGTTAAAAATTTAACTTTTTGGTTGAGGATTCAAATATTTGTTGAAAATTCGACTTTTTTGTTAGAAATATCAAATATTTTTTATTTAAAATTGAAATTTGTTTTTGACTGAAATATCAATCGTTTTTTATTTAAAAATGAAATCTTCTTTGGTTGAAATATCAGCTATTACATTTTTTGTTAAAAATTCTTCTTTTTTTTTTTTAAATTAAACTTTTTAGTTGAAAATTCTTGTACTTTGCTAAAAATTCGTCTTTTTGCTAAAAAATTAATAGTCTAGGTTAGAAATTCATCTATTTTTGTTGAAAATTTAACTACTAGGTCAAAAGTGGAAATAATTAGTTGAAAATTTTTTTTAATTCAACTTTTTGGTTGAGGATTCACTTATTTTGTTGAAAATTCGTTTGTTGTTGAAATATCAACTGCTTTTCATTTAAAATTGTTTGTGATTGAAATATCAACTGTTTTTTTATTTAAAATTAAAATGTTCTTTCTTTGAAATATTATCTATTGCATTTTTTTGAAAAATTATCTTTTTGTATTGAAAATTTTACTACTTGGTTGAAAGTTGAACCATTTGGTTAAAAATTCCTTTTTTTTGTCAAAGATTCGTAATTTTAATTAAAATTCATTTTTTGGTTAAACATTTATTATTTCAGTTGAAAATCTATCCCTTGTTGAAATATTTTCTTTTTTGGTAGAAAATTAATCTTATTGGGAGAAAATTCATTTTTTTTTAATGGTTAAAGTTGAATTCCTTTTTTTTTAAATTCAATCTATTGGTTAATGATTAATTATTTTATTTAAAAATTCATCTGCTTGGTTGAAAAGTAAATTATTTTGCTGAAAATTTGTTTTATAAAATTGAAAATTAACTTTTATAGTTAAAGATTGAACTTTTTGGTAGAAAATTCGTCATTTTGGTAAAAAATTAATCGTCCTGGTTGAAAATTTTACTTCTCGGTTGAAAGTAGAACTATTCTGTTAAAAATTAATTTTTTGGTTGAAATTTGAAATTTTTGGTTCAAAATTTAACTATTTGATCCAAAATTTATTTCAATTTTTTTTGAAAATTGATCTTTTTTAGTTGCAAATTCAACTTTTTTGTTAAAAATTCACGATTTTTGGTTTCAAATTAAACTAATTTGTTAAAAATTCATTTGTTGGTTAAAAATTTATTATTTTAATTAAAAATCTATCTTTTTTGTTAAAAATTGATCTATTTTGTTGAAAATTTAATTATTTTGTTGCAAATGATTTTTTTAAAAATTAATCTCTTTAAGTTGTATATTCAACTATTTTGTTTTTAATTCCTCTTTTTTGGTAGAAAATGAATCTTATTGGGCAAAAATTAATTTTTTTTTTTTAAATTCCACTACTTGGTTAATATTGAATTTCTTTGTTAAAAATTCAATCTATTGGTTAATGCTTCATCATTTTAATTGAAAATTCATTTGATTCGTTGAAAAGTGAATTATTTTGCTAAAAATTGTTTTTTTTTTCAAAATGAAAATTAACTTTTTTAGTTGAAAATTAATCCTTTTTAATTAAAAATTGAACCTTTTGGTTGAAACTTCTCTTATTTTGCTGAAAATTCGTCTTTTTGGTAAAAAATTAATCGCCAGGGTTGAAAATTTAACTTCTCGGTTGAAAGTAAAACTATTTTGTAAAAAATTAATTTTTTTGGTTGAAATTTGAACATTTTGGTTCAAAATTTTAATATTTTGTCTAAAATTCATTCTCATTCTTCTGAAAATTTATCTCTTTTAGTCGCAAATTAATCTTTTTGTTTCAAATTCACGATTTTTGGTTCAAAATTAAACTAATTTGTTGAAAATTAATTTTTTGGTTAAACATTCATTATTTTAGTTGAAAATCTATCTTTTTCGTTGAAAATTTAACTATTTTGTTGCAAATGATTTTTTTCGTTGAAAACTAATTTTTTCAATTTAAAATTTAACTATTTCATTTTTAGTTGAAAATTAATCTCTTAGTTGCAAATTCAACTATTTTGTTTAAAATTCCTCTTTTTTGGTGAAAAATTAATCTTATTGGGAGAAAATTTATTTATTTATTTTTAAATTCCACTACTTGCATAAAGTTGAATTTCTTTGTTAAAAATTCAATCTATTAGTTAATGCTTCATTATTTTAATTAAAAATTCATTTGTTTGGTTAAAAAGTTAATTATTTTGCTAAAAAAAATTTTTCAAAGAAAATTAACTTTTTTAGTTAAAAAATTGAACTTTTTGGTTCAAAATTGGTCTTTTTCGTAAAAAATTAATCGTCCTGGTTGAAAATTTAACTTCCCGGTTGAAAGTTGAACTATTTTGTTAAAAAATGATTTTTTGGTTGAATTTGAAATTTTTAGTTAAAATTTGAAATTTTTGGTTGAAAATTTAACTATTTGATCCAAAATTTATTTCAATTTTTTTGAAAATCGATCTCTTTTAGTTGCAAATTCAACTTCTTGGATAAAAATTCACGATTTTTGGTTTCAAATTAACTAATTTGTTAAAAATTCATTTTTTTGGTTGAAAATTCATTATTTTAATTAAAAATCTATCTTTTTTGTTGAAAATTGATCTATTTTGTTGAAAATTCAATTATTTTGTTGTAAATGATTTTTTTTTGGTTTAAAATCTATTTTGTTTCAAATTCCTCTTTTTTGGTAGAAAATGAATCTTATTGGGGAAACATTCTTTTTTTTTTAAATTCCACTATACTGCTAGGTTAATATCAAATTTCTTTTTAAAAAATTCAATCTATTGGTTAATGCTTCATCATTTTAATTAAAAATTCATTTGTTTGGTTGAAAAGTTAATTATTTTGCTAAAAATTCGTTTTTTAGCAAGAAAATTAACTTTTTTAGTTGGAAATTAACTTTTGTAGTTAAAAATTGACCTTTTTGGTCAAAATTTGTACTTTTTGTATGGAAATTCTTGTACTTTGCTAAAAATTCGTCTTTTTGGTAAAAAATTAATCGTCCGGGTTGAAAATTTAACTTCTCGATTGTAAGTAGAACTATTTTGTTGAAAATTAATTTTGTTGATTAAAATTTGAACTTTTTGGTTGAAAATTTAACTATTTGGTCCAAAATTTATTTTAATTTTTTTGATAATTGATCTCTTTTAGTTGCAAATTCAACTAATTTGTTAAAAATTCATTGTTTGGTTAAACATTCAATTATTCAGTTGAAAATCTATCTTTTTTGTTAAACATTGATATATTTTGTTGGGAATTGAACTATTTTGTTGCAAATTGAATTTCTTTGTTAGAAATTAAATCTATTGGTTAATACTTCATCATTTTCATGAAAAATTCATTTTTGGTTGAAAAGTTAATTATTTTCCTGGAAATTCGTTTTTTTAAAATGAAAATTAACTTTGTTAGTTGAAAATTAATCCTTTTAAAAATAAAAATTGAACTTTTTGGTTGAAACTTCTTGTATTTTGCTGAAAATTCGTCTTTTTGGAAAAAAATTAATCGTCCGGGTTGAAAATTTAACTTCTCGGTTGAAAGTAGAAGTATTTTGTTAAAAATTAATTTTTTTGATTAAAATTTGAACTTTTTGGTTGAAAATTTTAACTTTTTGGTTGAAAATTAAAATATTTTGTCTAACATTTATTCTCAAAATTAAAATTAAACTAATTTGTTAAAAATTCATTTTTTGGTTAAACCTTCATTATTTTAGTTGAAAATCTATCTTTTTTGTTGAAAATGGAACTATTTTGTTACAAATGATTTTTTTGGGTTAAAAACAAATTTTTTCAATTTCAAATTTAACTATTTCATTTTTAGTTGAAAATTAATCTCTTTTAGTTGAAATTCAACTATTTTCTTTAAAATTCCTTTTTTTTTTGTAAAATATTAATCTTATTAAGAGAAAATTCATTTTTTTTTAATTTCACTGCTTGGTTAAAGTTGAATTTCTTTGTTAAAAATTCAATCTATTGGTTAATGCTTCATCATTTCAATTAAATATTCATTTGTTTGGTTAAAAAGTTATATATTTTGCTGAAAATTCGTTTTTTTAACAATAAAATTAACTTTTTCAGTTGAAAATTAACTTTTGTAGTCAAAAATTGAACTTTTTGGTTAAAATTTATACTTTTTGTTTGGAAATTCTTGTAATTTGCTGAAAATTCGTCTTTTTGGTAGAAAATTAATCGTCTTGGTTCATAATTATACTTTTCGGTTGAAAATTGTACTTTTTGGTTGAAAATTCTTGTAATTTGCTGAAAATTCGTTTTTTTGGTAGAAAATTAATCGTCTGGGTTGAAAATTTAACTTCTTGGTTGAAAATTTCATTTTCTTGGTTAAAAATGCATCCTTTTTGGTAGCAAATTTTGCTTTTCAGTTTAAACTTGAACTACTTTGTTAAAATTTCATTTTTTTTTGGTGGAGGACTCACAATTTTTGTTGAGAATTTACCTCTCTTGTTAAAAATTTAACTACTCGGTTGAAAATTTTTTTTCTTGTTGAAAATTTAACTATTTTGTTGCAAATGATTTTTTTTGGTTGAAAACTAATTTTTTCAATTTAAAATTTAACTATTTCATTTTTAATTTGTTTGGTTAAAAAGTTAATTATTTTGCTAAAAATTCGTTTTTTAACCAGAAATTCAACTTTCTTAGTTGAAAATTAACTTTTGTAGTTACAAATTGAACTTTTTGGTTAAAATTTGTACTTTTTGTTTGGAAATTCTTGTTATTTGCTGAAAATTCGTCTTTTTGATTGAAAATTATTCGTCTTGGTTGAAAATTTAAGTTCTTGGTTGAAAATTTAAGTTCTTGGTTGAAAACTTCATTTTCTTGGTTAAAAATTCATCCTTTTAGGTAGCAAATGTTTTCTTGTTGAAAATTGAAGTATTCCATTTTTTTTTGAAAAGGTCCCGTTTTTAGTTGGAAATTCAACAGATTGGATCATTTAAATGACTGATTTCATCAGTCAGTAAAATTGACTGATTTCAAATTTTATTTTTGACCAACAATTTGAATTTTACTGTCTATTTATTTTTTTTTTTGGGACTTACGTTTCTGCGGTTTGGAACTTTCCCCTGAAACTTTCCCCGAAAAAATGCATAATAGGACAAATTGGTGACGTAACAAAGCGTTTTTTTTTCAAGTGTCGAATTTTTTTACCCTACATGATTACGGGGAGCAGGTACGTTGGATTTCATTCATTCGAAGACTGAAGAACCTTTTCCTGCACCGTTAAAAAATCTGGACGAGTTTTTTTTTCATAGACGTAATAAAAAATCGTTCAGCCCACTTCCTCGCGATTTAAAAGGTCTTGAGGTGTATATTGCAATGGAAGGTGGTAGACAATCGATTTCTTTTGAGAGCACCTTCTTCAAAAAATTCCTATGTGTACCTGTGTACCTGACAGCTGCTATTTCAGGTTACTGTACCTGCGCTCGGGATCCCGCGGAGCGCTAATTCCCCCACGATGTTTATTTTCACTAATTTAATTTTCAGTCATGCGATAATTGATCTTCCGGAAACGGCAATCGCGATCTTCAGAACGAGGAGGACTCACAAAAGATTTTTTTTTTTTATTTCAACGGGGAAGTTTTTAGTTCCCTGGTGGCAAAATTTTTACAAAAAAGTACAGAAAACTAAAGCTATTTCCAGAGGAATCTACAAATAAATACAATAAATTATGAAAAAAATTATAGAAAAGTACAACTTTGTTCTATTATTGAGACGAATTTTGTATTTTTTGTGTAAGTTGTTCTTTTTCGACCGAAGATGACAAATATTTAGAATCTTACAATAAGATAATTTTAAAAACTTTGTCATTGCAATGTTCCCAATATTTGTCATCCTAGGATTCCAATGACTTTTTTGTATGATGCTTTGCAAATTTCCAAGAATTATTATTTGAACAATTTTCATAAACAAATTATGAGCTTGGCCTTTTTTCAACGAATAGGATAAATGAGTACAGGGTATCAATAATTATTAATTATTTCAACAATTTTCATAAACATATTCAGAGTTTGGCTATTTTTTAAAGAATAGGCACAATTTGTTTACGGAGTCAAGTAAGAATATCTTTCCGATGACTCTTTTCTACGCTGCTTTGTAAATTTACAATAATTATTAACAATTTAAACAATTTTCATTCAAAATTCAGAATTTGGCTATTTTTCAACGAATAGGCTTAATTTTTTTGCAGAATTAACTAAGATTGTCTTCCGGATGACGTTTACTATGATTCTTTACAAATGTACAATAATTATTAACTGTTTCAACGAATGAGGAGTTCGGCCATTTTTCAATGAATGGGCTCAGTTTGTTGACCGAATCACCAAGAATGTATTTCCAATAACTATTTTCTACGATACTTTGCAAATATACAATAATTATTAATTATTTCAACAATTTTCATAAACATATTCAGAGTTTGGCTATTTTTCAAAGAATAGGCAGAATTTGTTTACGGACTCAACTAAGAATATCTTTCCGATGAATCTTTTCTATTTTGCTTTGCAAATTTGCAATAATTTTAATTATTTCCACAAATTGAGAGTTCGGCCATTTTTCAATTAATAGGCTCAGTTTGTTTACGGGATCACCAAGAATGTATTTACAATAACTATTTTCTACGATACTTTGCAAATATACAATAATTATCAATTCTTTCAACAATTTTCATAAACATATTCAGAGTTTGGCTATTTTTCAAAGAATAGGCACCATTTGTTTACAGAGTCAACTAAGAATATCTTTACGATGACTCTTTTCTACGTTGCTTTGTAAATTTACAATAATTATTAACAATTTAAACAATTTTCATACGAAATGCATAGTTTGGCTATTTTTCAACGAATAGGCTCGATTTTTTTGCAGAATTAACTAAGAATATCTTTCCGATGACGTTTTCTATGATACTTTGCAAATTTACAATAATTATTAATTATTTCAATAAATTAAGAGTTCGGCCATTTTTCAATTAATGGGCTCAATTTGTTAACGGGATCACCAAGAATGTATTTTCAATAACTCGTTTCTACGGTACTTTGCCAATTTACAATAATTATTATTTATTCAAACAATTTTTAAAAACATATTGAGAGTTTGGCTATTTTTCAAGGAGTAGGCTCAATTTTAACAGAATTAAATAAGAATATATTTCAGATGACTTTTTTCTATATTATTCTGCAAATTTACAAGATTTATTAATTATTTGAACAATTTTCATTAAAAAATTAAGAGTTTGGCTATGTCTGAAAGAATGGGACCAATTTGTTTCCAGAATCAACAAAGAATGTATTTCCAATAACTATTTTCTGCGATACTTTGCAAATATACAATAATTATCAATTATTTCAACAATTTTCATAAAGATATTCAGAGTTTGGCTATTTTTCACAGAATAGGCACAATTTGTTTACGGAGGCGCCTAAGAATATCTTTCTGAATACTCTTTTCTATTTTTCTTTATAAATTTACAAGAATTATTAATTATTTAAACAATTTCGATTAAAAAATTAAGAGTTTGGCTATTTTTCAACGAATAGGCTCAATTGTTTACAGAATTAGGTAAGAATATCTTTCCGATGACTTTTTTTATATAATGCTCTGCAAATTTCAAAGAATTAATTATTATCTGAACAATGTTGATAAACAAATTAAGAGTTTGACCATTTTTCAACGAATAGGCTCAATTTTTTTACGGAATCAATAAAAATGTTTTTCAAATAACTCTTTCCTATGTATGATGCTTTCAAAATTTACAATAATTATTAATTATTTAGACAATGTTTATCAACATATCCAGAACTTGGTTTTTTTTCGAAGAATAGGCACAATTTGTTTACCGAGTCAACTAAGTATGTCTTTCCGAAGACTCTTTTCATAATATAGAAAAAATAAATTACCTTAAAATCATTCAGATTCTTTTTTGAAAATTTTGAAAATCTTATTAAATATTCTTTTTACATTAATTTAAAAAAATTATTGTTAGTTTTTCTAGGAATTTTGATACAAATATTTGATTTATTTAGAACCTTTCAAAATGCTCAAAAAGCTTATAAATTTTGTGTTGAACATCTTCAAAAATCTACATTGTGTTTTGAATATTTTGAAATCTTTTCACGATTTAAATTAATTTGGAATATTTTCAAAACTTCTAAATATATTTTAAACTTACTCGATTATTTCCCAAATTAA
>CAKNYM010044657.1:32266-52488 GCA_932195095.1 Andricus curvator | reverse complement strand
TTTTTTTTTTAATCAATCTGTTTCACTTGAAATTTTAAGTTCTTTTTTTCTTGTTGAAAATTAATTTTCTTGACTGAAAATGTTACTGCTTGGATGAAAATTATTCCGTTTTGGTTGAGGATTCAGCTGTTATGTTCAAAATCGGTCGTTTTTTAGTTTAATTCAACTATTTTTGTCTTCGAATTAAAATCTCTTTTGGTTGAAATACTACCTATCCAACATATGTCAACAGCATATTGCATTAGGAATACATTTTTTTCAGAAAAATCAACTACTTGGTTTAAAGTTGAACTACATTGTAAATAATGAATTTTTTGGTTGAACATACATGGTTTTAAATTGAAATTCACTTAGTTGGTCTTAAATGAACACTTATGTAAAGATTTCGTCTTTTCGGCTTTTTTTTGTAGAAATGTGTGCTAACAGCTTGAGAATTTATGGTTTGTTGAAAAATTCATGTTTTTGATTGATAATTGAACTATTAATTTGAAATTGTGACTATTTTGTTAGAATTCCGTTTATTGCATTTGGAAAATTCAAATATTTTGTCATAAAGGTATTGTTTTGTTAAAAATTAATAATTTTGGTTTATGCTTAAACTATTCATTTGAAAATGTAACTATTTGGTTGAAAATCCTTTTTTTTCAAACAATTTTTTTAACTGAAAATTTAGTTATTTCACGTTTGGTTCAAAATGTATCCCGCACAAGTTTATGATTCAAATTTTTGGTCGACAATTAATTTTTTTTGGAAATTATTCGTGTTTGTTAAAAAATCATCATTTTGTTTGAGGATGCAACTATTTTGTCAAGAATTTGTAATTTTCCATCGGAGTTAACTGGTTGATAATTTGCTTTTTCCGTTCAAAATATGTTTCTTCAACTGAAAATATAATTATTCCATTTTTGGTTGAGAATATATCTTTTTTAGGTAAAAATTCAATCATTTGGTCGTAAATTAACTTTTTCGTTGAGAATTAACATTTTTCGTTCAAAATTCAACTACCTCTTTCAAAATATCTATTTTTTTTAGAAATTCTTTCGTTTTTGTGGAAAAATACATTTTTTATCTAAAAAGTTTCACTCCACTTTTGGTTGAAAATGTATCGCTTATAAGTTAAAAATTCAACTATTTCGTCGTAAATGAACTTGTTTCTTAAAATTCCATATTTTTAATTGAACATTAAACTATTTATTTCATGACGTAACTATTTGGTTGACAATTAATTTTTCTTTTAATTATTTTTTTATTTGAAATATTAATTATTCCACTTTTGGTTGGAAATTTATCTCTTCATCAGTTAAAAATTCTGCTATCTGGTCGTTAATTAACTTTTATGTTGAGAAATCATATTTTTTGCTGAAAATTAAACTTTTTTCGCAAATGTAAGTATTTTGTTGGAAATTCTTTTTCTTAACTTAATTTTTTTATCTGAAAATATATTTATTGCACTTTTGGTTGTAAATGTAGCCCTCATATTAAATTGTAGCCCTAATTGTGATTCAACTGTTTGGTAGAAAATTCATGTAGTCTCTTGAAAATTTGTTCTCTTGGTTTTAACATTAACCTTGTTTGTTCGGAATTCATCATTTTGTTTGAGGATTCTACTATTTTGTCAAAAAACCGTCATTTTATATTGGATGCAACTGGTTGATAATTCTTCTTTTTTTTTGAAAATTAATTTTTGTGAATTAAAATTTCAACTATTTGTAGTAAATTGATTTGTTTTTCAATTTCAATCTTCAAAATTCATTTCTTATGGAAGAAAAGTAATTTTACATGGTTGAAAATTCATCTTTTTTGGCTAAAAATAATCTTGTTGGTTCAAAGTTCGTCCTTTTGGCATGAAAATTCAACTCTTTGGCTCAAAATGCAACGACTCAATTTTTTTGACGATAATGTTGGCACTTAATGTATCGATGAGGATTAACATTTCATTTTTTTATCTGAACTTGCTCCTTTTAATGAAAAATGTGAGCATAATTTTCCTTTTAGAGTTCGCATTACAAATATTAATACATTAGCAATTATTTTAAAAAACTAAGAGTCGTATCGGGAAATGAAAAACACCTCTAGATTCGTCTCCGAAATATCTAGATGCCGTATTTTTTCGTTCTTTGTTTAAACAATTTTCAAACAATCACATTATTTTTCATAGTTCTGCAATTGTTATAAACGAAGTAATTGTCGGAAATGAAAATGGACAATACTATTGCAATCTTTTCGAAAATATCTCGATGCTAATTTTTTTTCTAAGCATTGGTTGAACAATTAGGTCATGTGTTGCTTAACGTATATTTGCTGTGTGCCTGTAGATATGTATTTGAAACATGCAGGCTTTTTCATTTCGGATTAAACCATTTTTAAGTCGGAATAAACATAAAAGGTCGTTCAAGTATTACTGCATTTTGAAATTCTTCAAAGTGAAAATGTACGCTCATAAATAAAGACCTGAAATGACATTTTTTTCAAAGTATATGCTTTCAAAATATATTTTATTATAATTATTTTTTCTTAAAATTGTTCACCAAATTCTATTTGAAAATAGAACAAATTATGAATCGAGGCCTTTAAAATCAGAATAACTGGGCAATCGTCCAACATCTGGAATGACAATGAAGTTGAATAAACAACCAAAAATACGTTTATAAGAACCTAGTAATATAAGAAGACTATGAATTTTTATAATGATTTTGTTATTTAAATTGATTTTATGGGTCTTCAAAGTTGAAAAGCTTCGAATTTTAGAGTAATAAATTAGATCGAAAATTTCCTAACTGGGACCCAAACTGAAAAGAGATTAATTTTATTGTTCGAGAACTCCGGAATTATATTAGTGTAGTAGTACTATTTATAATGTCCAGTTTCAATAGCTCAGGTACACCCACCTCATCACCTAGTCTACACCCCACCGGTTGCTCTTCTGAGCTCTCTTTCGCCGACCCTTACCTGCGGGGGGTCCTTTGTGCTAATGAGGAGTGAAATACGTAACATGATTTTTTTAAATTTTACAATTAATAATTTAATAATATTATATTAGGAAGCTATGTTTTTCGGCGATTCCAACGATATGTCACTTATGGTAAATAGTCAAAAATTAGAATCTTTCCAATCCACCCCGTGTTGGAGCAACCTTCATCGAAATCAAATTTAGGACGTCCGAAAAATATTTTAATTATCACTTTTGTTCAACTTATTTGTCACATAAATATATGAAATCATTTTATTTTTATTTCGAAATGTAATTTCAAAAACTCAAAAGTAAGAAAAATGTGAGATTTTACACAAGTTTCAAGTCCATATCTGTGGCAAACTTCAATGTCGAGAAAAGTAGACTAGTGGAAATAGCTAATCATTTATCAAAAATTCCGAAGGTCTTCAGAAAAATTGTATGTTTTTTTTCATATGTTGAACATAAAATAAAATTTTGCATAACGTCATCGTGTCGGCAATTTGTTTAAAACAATTAAATTGCTAAATTTTACCCTCATTGTTCCACGAAAATTCAAAACATTTTGCAAACTTGAGTGAGTAAATATATACTCAAGTCTCTATCCAGTATCAAATTTGCAAAACGTTCATGATGCGGCCACGTTATTAATTATAAACAAATTAATATTTTGTTAATCTCTCCTGAGCGAAAATACCAAAGATTTTTCAAAATGTTGTTTCTGCTTTTATTCGTTGAGAAAAGACTATTGTATGATTTGCAAAACTAAATACATTTCGCAAATTATCGTTTTTCAAGTTGTTACATTTTTGGCCATTCGACTCCTAAAATTTCAGCGGAAATTCCGAAGGTTGCGTTTTGAGGTACCAATTGTTAGAGAGGTTGGGATCTGAAAATTATGAAATTTGCAAAACGCTGCTCGGCCGGCAATAGAGATTCATTCGAGCTACACGATCCGAGAAACGACCAAAAATATTTTTGTTCATCGCCTTGTCAATCGAGCTGTCATCTCATATCGTCTCGTTAAAACGAACTTCTTGTCAAATCGATCGATCTGACCGAACAACCGAGAAGCTCGTTTCCAAAATTTTTAATATTGCTATATTTAAATGAATATAAATAGAAAATGAATTGATGGACGTAAAAAAGGCCTTTTCTCAAGGTTAAAGCTAACTTTTACCTTCATACCTGAGCGATATTAAAAAAATATAAAATTTTGTTTCATAAAATACATCAGACTAATGGACTAGAGAAACTTCATCAAATTTTTCTTTAAATTAAGAAAATCTAAAAAGTCTTTGAAGTTTCGTAGTTTTTAGAATTTATATTTTCTATGAAAAAAAGTTAATTCCGAACATATTTTTATACAGAGGTCCAACTATCTACAGTAAAAGATATCTTTGAAACATTTTTTGTAGCGTTTTGATTACGGCTTCTTGCATATCCTTGGAAGTTGAGGAAATCATTGATCTCATGGCATTGTGAAGTGAAGTCACCAAATCGGTTTAAGACAAAATATGTTCTTTTTTATGTTGTTTTTAAGGGATTCTAGTTCACTCATATTTTGCTATTTGAACAAAAAAATGTTTTGATTAAGTTATGAGTATTACAAATTTTTAAGGTGGTAATGTATTTTACAAAAAAAAATCGTCGCCGTTTTTCTGAAACTCTTCTACCTTCATTTTCTCAACGAGGCCACCTTTTTATTTTTTCTTGATTTTCTTTCTAAGTTGGTATTAATAGGGTACATTTATCGAAAAAATCATTTATCTTGTGCCTACATCTTAAAGAAGAGAAAATTGAGTTTATTTCAATAGAAAATAAAAATTCGTATTTTTTCAATAACCAAACGATATTTGAAAAAGTGAAGTTCTTCCACTTGAAAATTGTAAAAAAAAGTTTGCAAACACTTTTCTTCTCTGGCCTCTTTTTCTGGAAATTTTCGCTAAAAATGCAATAAATTCGGTTACAACTGTCTTTTTCTTGTAACAATGCAATTTTCTAATACTTCGTAAACAACATTTTTTCAACTTATAGATTTACACATTACATTTTTTTAGAAAATATTACAAAATACAATGTTTTAATTGCTCCAATTGAATTTAATTTAAAAAAAAAATAATTATAGCCCATTGAATTAAAATAATTGAAATAATATTATATCAGCATGAACAGTGAGAATGTTTTAATTGCTTTAATGTCATTCAATTGAGAAAAATACAACTACAGCCGATTTGAATGATAATAACTTAAGCGACCATTTTGAAAAAGAGGCAAGATGAAGAAAAGGTCTAAGAAACTATTTTTTCCTAATTTTTCAAGTGGCACAACTAAATATTATGTTTCGAAACGATTTTGTGACTTCAGCATGCACGCTTTACAGCCTTCCCGATTTAGAATGTATTCGGTCTAAATGCTATTTTATTTTGTTGTTAAATTTAGAAAAAGTAACATTTTTCATCTTGAGAGACTGAATTTCCTTTTTGCTTCCTCGTAAAGGAAGCTTTGTAATGGTAACATTTTCCAAAATTTTTAAATTAATTCAATTTAACCCTCCCTAATTTATTTATCTAATACAATGTTCTAAGCAATTGTCCGGATGTGTGTGTGTGTGTGGATGTCACGCATTTTTGTGAACACGATAACTAGAAAACGGTTGTAGATAATTCGATGAAATATGGAGGGCTTATTTTCCTCACTAATATCTTGAAACTGACCGAAGGATTTTTAAAAATATATATTGCATTCTTTTTAGCACTCAATAATATGTTAAAAATCGGATTTTCATAGTAAAACTTTCTTTATTCGCATAATTCAAAGCTGATGCAAGAATATAAAAGATTCCTTGGTTCGAGACGAATCAACTGACATATTAAATTAATAAATTTCATCAAAGAGTAGGGAAGTTATGGTTATTTATATATTTTGAAAATCGGTTTTTTATAGTTGAACTTTTTTCATTCACATAATTCAAAGTTGATTCAAGAACAGAAAAGATGTGTTGATTCGAGACGAATCGATTAAACTATAATATTAATACATTTCATTAAAGAGTAAGGAAACTATGGTAATGCATAATATTTGAAAATACGGTTTTTTTTTAAGTAAATCTTTTTTCTTCAGCATAATTCAAAGTTGATGCAACAATATGAAAGATTCCTTGGTTTGAGACGAATCGATTGACCTTGAATATCAATACATTTCATTGAAGAGTAGGGAAGTTATGGTAATTTATATATTTTTCAAATCATTCTTTATAGTAAAAGTTTTCTCATTCTCGTAATTTAAAGTTGATCTGTGAATAGAAAAGTTGTGTTGATTCAAGACGAATCGATTGGCTTATAACATTGATACATTTTACTGAAGAGTAAGGAAGCTATGGTAATGCATAATATTTGAAAGCACGGCTTTTCATAGTAAAACTTTTTTCAATAACATAATTCAAAATTAATGCAAGAACGGAAAAGATTCCTTGATTCGAAGCGAATCGATTGAAAAGACTTTTTGATCATAAATTCTCAAATAGAGTAATTCTGGCCATTTTGTAAGGAAATCATAAAGCTGGGAAAGGGATAGGGCGCGACAGAACTTTTGCTTTCCCTTTTCCAGCTCGAAAAGTCTGATTTGTCTTTGAATGTAAAACATTTTTTGTATTATTTTGTAATTTTGTATTTTTTGTAAATTTCTATCTTTAAATTGAGCAAATGAAGACTTTGGTTTGTATATTATTGAAAAAAATAACTAATGCTTCCTCTATGAGGAAGCAAATATATTTGCTAACGGGAAGCAAAGTGCTCGTGAAATGAGCACCATATAATTATAAATACAAACAAGGTGGAAACACTCGAGATCGAAATCACAGCTAGTTTCAAACAAATAATATTAATCTTCGATTTACTGTATGAAAAAAATAACGTAGAAAGTTGCTTACTACTTTTTTTTGTCAAAAAATGATTTATTTCATTGAAAGTAATGTTTTGTAAGATTCTTACAAAAATCATATTTCCATTAAAACAGGCTTCAAAGAGAGTACAAATTAATTTTTTGGCTTCTCATTTCTTTGAAAAATATCAATTTGTTTGAAATTGAAAAATTATCCAAAATGCATTTTAAAATTATTGAATTTCTTGCTAAAAGTGATAGAATGTAAAATTTGAATTATATTATTTTTAAATGCTTATCAATAATACTTCTTTTACTGCTGGTCTGCACAATCAGAAAAGGCTCTCTTGTATTCCTCAGCATGGAATTTTTTTAAATATCAGGTAGTTCCAGTTGTATTCCCATCCATTATTTTCATTATAATTTCCAACTTTTGTGCAGAGCAAGCCTTACATTTCGCGAACTTCTTTTTATCCGTGTATCCGCATTCAAAAATACTTCCTAGAACTTCCTTTCACCTTCTTTTTGTCACTGATTTCGATTCAGATGAATCTTCATCAATCATCAGTTCATTACTCAGAAGATTGAATTATATAATATATTCAAAAATATATCTCAAATGAATTTCGAATGATTATTCTTATTGTTTATATAAGTTTCTTATTTTAGATTTTACTAAGAATACATTATTATTAGTATTTGTATTATTTTTCAGTATTGTTCCTTATTTAAAATTATGTATCCACCCCGTAGATTTTCTTTTCCCTACATAGCTTGTATCTTCTGCCATCCTTCTCCAGATTGTGTTTAATCGTTCAATTAAAAATTTAAGATGAACAGATTTGACGTTAAATTAAACGTTAAATCCAAATAATCTTTGGCGGCAGAGCTCTATTATTTTCAAGGACCTCGTTCGATGTCTTTCGAAAAATGAGACGATACGATTCGAAATTTAACAAATGAATACACGATATGATCATTCGAAAAAAGGGGCTGATAACGAACGACGTCGAGTGAAACAGTTGAGTTTCTCGTGTCGATGTGAATCACTAGCCGGAAATAATAATAAAATTGCAATTAAGCAAATCAGTTACTTTTATAAACTAGCGAAAAATACAAACATTTCACAAATCGTATTAAGTGATAAACAACTTATTACCAACATCATATTACATTTGCAAACTGTTTCCAATTAGAAACGTTATTAATTATAAACGAATTATTATTTTGTTTATCACTTCCGAGTCGAAATCTAACAAATATTAAATTTGCGAATAAATAAGAGAACTAACCTAAAAGCAGCGGTTTTTTCGTTAAAATTCTAACATTTACAGTGAATTTTGAAGAAAATCCCACCCGTACGTTGCACTTTGAATATAAATATGATTTTAGTCGATGAATTGTAGGTTATTACTTTAGTATTAAATATTTGACAAGATTTGTGTGCATCAAAGAACTTTCAACTTTCACGCACTTTGTTTTACTATACATGTCTATTAATTTTACAAGATGATGATATATTAAATTTACTACACATATATGCATATTGCTTCCATTACATTTATAGTAAAATCGCTATAGAAATTTCTATCAGTGTAAGGTGATCGGAACATGATTAAAATCATTAATTTAATTTTAATAAGGTTCATTACTTTCGCTTACTTCATGGATTTTTTAACCTACAGCCAATTGTTCAAACAATTTTTACTGGTTCGAAGAATTATTATCTTTTTTTATCGCAAAGTAATAGCATTTACTTGATGATATGAACTAACTAATACAATGTGAATACCCATTTCTGTATATTTATAAATAAGAATAAATAAATATAACAAGTATGTTCAGAGGTGGATGTTCACAATTATTAATTAGGCCAAAGCATTCAGGAATGCCAATAATTCGCGTTTATAACATAATACGTCGTTTGAACAAGTACATATTGCTTGAACAATAAAAGACCACTTGCTTTTATTTTCTTTGTGAAAAATAACATTGAAAAGAAAGATTTTAATTTTTGGAATAATGACGCAAGATCGAATTAAATGCTGAATGCTAAATTTTTTGCCCAAATAAAATCTAGAAATTTTCTCTAATCAGTTTTTGATGAGGCTCGTAATTTGCGTTTTAATGGCAACAAATTACATTAAAAACCACAAATTTGAATTTATGAAAAAACGACACAAGCTAGGTACAGTGAAATTCTTAACGGCAAACACTTTCACGCAAAACAGAAGTCCCGGGCGCAATCACCAAATTACAGATCTTAAAGGTTCGATCTGTAATTGTAAACGGTTTATGCACAAACGCGGCGGAAGAACAAAGACTGAGCGCAAAGCGCGAGACCTAAAAGAAGCGCACCCATGCAGCGTGCAGATTTTTAAAAATAATTTTATTATTAATAATTTATATTGTATTACAGTACGTCACAAAAACATATAACATTCTTATTTATTTAACTTTCATGGCATTTATTTATGTATTTTTTGGCACTGATTCGGAAATTTGACATTATTTATTTCGTAGTAGCAATATTTTCGGAGATGTTTAAAATTCAATGTTCAGTGTCACATAAAAAACAAAAAACCATGCTGCGTAAACATCAGGTCATTTTCGCTTTTTAAACCTGTTTTTATGAAAAACGCGAGAAGATAGAACATTTTCGCCTTCAGATACGTATTCTAAAGAAAAAATACTGGAATGTCCAATCAATTATTGATAAAAAAAATCTTTTCACTCCATGAGTGCTCCATGAGTTCTCTCTTTTTTAGATTTCTTTCATGATAATGGATTATGAAACCGTCCAATTGAATAATCCTCATGTGCGATTCTATGTTTTCAAAGGACTGCGTGATATCTAAAACTTATATGGAAATTATATCACGTTTATTATTATTTCAAGGCAACTATACGTACTTCAAGTTTTCAACATTCAAATGACCGAAATATTATATCACTAATAGTTGTCGAGTTTCACATGCTGAGTTGTGGCTTTAGCTGAAGTTAGCATTACTACAGGTTTTTAACTAAAATTACCAGGCACAAAATTTAGTTTTTGCGGCATATATGAGCACTAAATAAGCACTGAATTCCTGCGCCAAGTACAATGTGATTCCACTTATAGTTGCCGAGTTTCACATACAAGAGTCGTCTGAATCCAGCATGTCTACACGTTTTTGTTAAAAAAAAGTGCCCGGATTTTGTGCATAGCACGAATCCAGAGCACTTAATTAGCACTGAATTCCTGCGCAAAAGTGAATTTGATACCACTTATAGTTTCCGAGTTTCGCGTACCGGAGTTGTGGCTTCAGCTGAAGCTAGCATTACTACATATTTTTCACCAAAATTACCGGACACAAAATTTTTTTCTGCAGCATAAATTAGCACAAGATAAGCACTCAATTATAACATAGCGCCCATATCGATATGACAATGTTGTGATTCCAACTTCCGGGACTTGAAATGTTTGTATTTTTTGGCTAGTTTAACAAAGTACCTAATTTTTTTAATTGCAATTTCAATATTGGTGTCGGTCCTCGTGTGAAAAAATTTGGTGGCGCTGTATTGTTTCTGTCTAGTCCGCCTTGAGTCCACACTGGCGCGCCACAGGCTGACTGTCCAGTGACTAGACTGGGATGTAACGCTCGGATCGACTAGTTTCTAGACAGATCGGCTATTTTGATAAAAAAAATAATCAACAATAATTAAATAATAAAATTATTTTCTATACGATAAACTTCCAATATATAGATTTTCCAGTTAATTGAAAATATAAAAAACTTTTTGCAACAAAAAAAATCAAGAAATGAGTTTCCGCAAATCTCTTGTACATACGCCGGATGTCGAACTTCTGATGTAACTTCCTATTATATTGTTGTAACTTTGTCCCGTCGCCTTAATACCTCGGCCATCTAAATGTTATATTTTCTTTCATTCTGTCGGATATGCAATTCAATCCATTACATCCCAATATTTATTTCAATAAAACATGTACAGTTTTTAAACATTCAAAGTGCTTGATGTGTGAATAAATCATTGAGAATAATAGCGTTTATATGATTTGACTTGCGATTAGACTATGAAATGATGATTGTTTATTATTTCAAATAATTAATACGTTAGGCTTAATTATCCTTTACGCAATAAATAAATAATTACAATAAATTAAATGAGTCATTTATAATAATATTTGATTTTTTTGAATATCGTCAATATTATACATAGCATTATACATATTATAATTATTATAAATTTAATAAAAATTTATTAAAACTCTGCTATACCTATGATTCAATTAAAAGAAAATGTTTTTGAACATTCTTAAAAAATCGTTTTTAAAAATACAGTTCTTGTATTAAGATTTCGATCACCTTCAACAATTATTGCTTACTATCTTAAATATGTAAAAGTGTACAATTAATTATTGCTGGAGCATCTGTGCAATTGCGTATTGTAATTTCTTCAATCTTTTATTCAAAATGATTATTTTCTGAATTCACCTCTGTAATTTTTGCTTGAGTCCAAACCGTGATTCTATCTAGAAACTAGCTGAAATCGGAACAATCTTTATATATTCAAATTCGTAACGAACTCCTAGATAGCGCCAAGACTAGGACTAGACAGCAAAAAGGTTTAAATAAAACACCCAGCAAAACTAGACAGCGCCAGTGTAGCGCCAGGCTAGTTTTGCGTGAATAGACAGGCTTGAGAAAAACTGTACTGGCTTCAGCATGATTCAAGACTGCCATGAAATTTTCCCAAACGAGTCGTGCAAAGTTTTGCAAATTTAATATTTCTAAGATTTTGACATTTCCAACATTTGCTACCCAAAAACGCAACATTTGCTGTTGTCGCAGGAATTTTATGAGTCAAATTGCCAAGTTGTAAATAAATTCCAAATATAATATGACGTTGGTAATAAGTTATTTATCACTCAGTGCGATTTGCAAAATGTTTGTAATTTTTCGCTAGTTTACAAAAGTAACTAATTTGTTCAATTGCAACTTTAATATTTTTGCCGGCCAAGCAACGTTTTTTAAATTAGATAATTTTTCAGATCACGACACTCCTAACATTTTCTACCCAAAAACGCAATCTTCGCAATTTTCGCTGAAATTCTAGGAGTCGAATTGCAAAAAATTGAACAATTATATTAAAAACGATAATTTGCTTTATGTATTTAGTTTTGCAAATCATACAATAGTTTCTTTTCAATGGAAAAAAAGAAGAAACGCGACCACGTTAAACATATAAAAACACAAATGTACCATTTTTTTGAAGAACTTCGGAATTTTTGTACATTGACTCAATTTTTATGTCTAATTCCACTGGCCTGAAGCCTCAGAAGTCAAAATTGGTAAAACAGCCAATGTTTAAAATGTTGTGTTTGGTATTTAGTGAAATTATCTTTAGAAGATGTGGTTTAAAGA
Organism: Andricus curvator; assembly: GCA_932195095.1. Taxonomy (NCBI): domain Eukaryota; kingdom Metazoa; phylum Arthropoda; class Insecta; order Hymenoptera; family Cynipidae; genus Andricus; species Andricus curvator. Next base: position 40,230 of record CAKNYM010044657.1, on the reverse strand, counting down.
TTTTTTCGAGCATGTGTGGACTTTTTAAATATAGAAATGCACTAGAAAAAAATGCGCTAGACTCAGAAGTCGAAATTACAATTACAGTGGTTTTCCTAAATTTGGAATTTTTTATTTAATAGAATTATCAACTTCACTTGTGATTTTATAATTTTCTTGAGCATGTCAGGAATTTGTAAGCATAGAAATACTCCAGAAAAAAATCGACAAGGCCCAGGAATAAAAAAAATAAAATAAACAATTACTTTTATTCTAATTTCGACTAGTGGGTATTGTGAATTTACATTTCAAAACCTCACACGTGTTCAGAAAAATGTTTGATCCACAAGTTATAAAGATTATTTCATTAAATACCAAAATCAACATTTTGAAAAGTAAATGGAAATTTTTTTTTAGAAAAATGATTGATTTGAATCTCCAAAAAATTGAGAAGATTTTTCTGAAATTTAGGTATGCAAAGAAATATAAACCTCAAGAAAAGTCTAAAACTTTGCAAATAAGAAAATTTTTCAACCTTTTTTTCGAGCATAGGTAACCAAGCTGCACGTGGATCGATTTCAAATTAATTATACTTTTTTAGAACCCTAATACGCTAATTTTACGCATTGTAGCGACATCAAATTCCAAAAGTATTTATTTTGGACCCACTCTACTGGGAAATTGGACAAGAATTTTATTATTTACCGAGCTTACCGTAAAAAGTAGTAAATAGAAATGAATAGGTTCGGATATATGACGAATCTCACAAATCCCTGTAAGATTGAAGATGGTTTAAAAAGGTAGGTATAATTTCGTCGCCATCGTGTCCCAGAAATTTAGACACTTTTGCAGAGACAGGTGCACTACCTGAGGTGGCAATGTCGCCTTCATGCCGGAACCCTTCCCCCTCGCCATACACTGCAACTGAAATATTGCACCTTCCGAAAGGAAAAACAACAGCCCTATTGGGTACCTATTGTTTTGTTCAAATCGAGTTCCAACAGTATATTCTGTTTAAAACTACGGATTTGAAAATTTGTTGAATTCAATTAATTTAATTTAAAATTATTTTATTTGATTCAATTTAGTTTGGAAAAAAATTAAAATTTAATTTAATTTTTAAATTTTAATATCTAGGTTTAACCCCCTAATATTCGTAGATCATCCTTCTAATTTCTATTTGTTTCAGCGTATACTATAAAACTGGATAATGGATGATATATATTTAGTAATAAAGAAAATTACATTTTTCTCAAATTGATGATTTTAGCACTCTTTCAACATAATATATTCAATTTTTAAGCGATATTCAAGTTGAAATATATCAACAATTATTGAGGCTCCTGTTTGGAAATTATACAAATTTGCAACAGTAGTCAGTATACGATTGAAATGTAGATTTGTCCATTTTTGAATATTCTAAAATTACAAATTAAAATAGTGCAATTCTGAAGGATCTGTTGTCGAAAAGAAAATCGAAAATGTCTTAAAACCCAAAGCCTAAGATGGAAATAAAGAATAGATGAATTTGAAGTATTATAAATAAATTTGTGTTATATTAGCCGTTGGGACTATTTATATATTTATATACTGAAAACGTTGGAGATGTTATTTGAGGCAATCAGCGAAAAGGTTCAAAAATATTTCAAGAGGGAACGTGCATTTTTTATGAACTGGCTGTAAATGCCTGGATTTTTATTTCATAACATTGAAAAAATTCGAAAATACGTTAATAAATTTCTTCAAATATCAAGGTATTAACAATTTTCCGAAACAATAATTCATAATTCCTGATTAGAAGCATTTGGAATTTAAAAAAGGTATATATTAAACGATTCTAAATTAAATACTCAGATTAGATACTCAGATTCTCTCAAAATAGGAAAATTTTGAAAGAAAGTTTTCAGAATTGGACAGTTTCATTAGAAAGGAGTTTTTGTCGTATCAGTACTACTTCAAAGCGTTCATAATTGAAAAATCTATTTTTAAAATTTGATCATGTGAAATTCAACTAAATTCGAGTTGTGTTATTTATCATTGGAAGCGTTCAAATAATAATAATTAAAAATTTTAAACTTTGGAATTTCAACAATCCAAAATTAAAACTGATTATAATTCTACAATTAAAAACTGATAAACTGAATTGAATCGTTCAAAGTCAAAGCTTCTGAAATTTCAGAATTTCAAATTGTTAGTATAAGCTGAAAAAATTTTCAATTATATAGACCTTTACAATTGAATTATTCTAAAAAATTGTAAGAAATGAAGAAATTTTGAGTACGCAACAATAAAAATAAAACCATTTCTAATACGGAGCGTTGAAAATTGAGCCAATCTCAAATCATTTAGAACTGATCCAATTTTCAATTACCTAGAATTGCGATATTATAACAATTTTATACTCTTGACCTTTGAATTTTAAATTGTTTCAAGTAAATTAAAATCGTCTGGAAATTAATATTCTGCAAATTGTCAACTATACTTTTCTAAATTTCAACATTTCAATTACAATTGCAAAATTAATACTGTTGAAAGAGAAAGATGGAAAATTCAGCGTTCAACATGAAAATTGGAAACTCTAAAATTTTAACCAGTCAGAATTAAAAAAATGCATTCAATTACCAAGGTCTCAATTTCATATCAAACACTTTTCATCTGTTTTGATTCTAGGTACCATATAATTTCTGACTTTTCGAATATAAATCGTTTAGCTTTCAACACTTCATTCAGAATCATTATTCATTCTTTGAATCTTCCAATCAAATATATTTGAAATGATTCATTCGCAAAAATCTTCAACTAAAAGTTTAAAATATTATCACGTTGAAAATTTCTAAATATAATGCAGAAGAAGATCGCTATGCTTCCAATTTTTTAAACTGCACCATTTAAATTGAAAAAAGCAGAAAATATTTGTATTTAACATTGAAACCAAACAACTCAGCATATTCAAATCTGAAATCATTACCATTAAAACTGACCATCAAGGCTTATAATACGAAATTCTTCAATTTTAAAAGATTTGAGAGTGTAACTTAATTAACATTTTTAATATGTATGTAATATTGTATTATTATTTCAGTTGGCTGAATTAATTTCCAGACGGGCAGACTGTGCATGCTCAAGTCATAGAATCATTTTTGCAAGAAATATGTTTTTTTTTTTTAAAGATTTTAGACGACTTGTATTTCACAAATTCAACGAAAATTTTATTCTAAAGATGGGAGTATTTGAACTTTTAAAACCTGTGATGCCCTTTATCAAGAATTTATCGAGAGAAAAAAATCGATATGTGCAGTATCTAAAACAACATAGAAATTTTACATGTTCTTTTCGACTCTGATAGATTTTCCCATTCTAGTTTGAAAACTATATTGATATCATATATATTAATGTCAGATAATTGCGCTTTTTTCCTGAAATTTTTAACTTTTTGGCACCCTCCACTTAGTGATGTGATAATTCATGCAAGGTAATGAAAATAGTTGATTAAAAAATTTACTATTTTTGAAAAATTTCTTCTCTCAGATAAGTGTTAGAAAGTTCCGGTTATTTCTGAAATGGTTAACTTTGCTTTGCCTTGTTAGTTATAGACAAATACTATATAAACATGAGAGAAAAACGTATTTTGAACAATCTTTTTTTTTCGTGAGTATATTTTGCTGGGGGGGGGGGGGGCTGATATCAAAATATGTTTAATTACAAATTTTTTTTCTGCGCTCTGCAATGAACTTCTTGATATAATTGCCCGTGTGGAAAAATTTCGTGGCGCTGCACTGTTTCTGTCCAGTCCGCCTTGAGTCGACACTGGCACTCCACAGGCTGACTGTCCAGTGGCTAGACTGGGATGTAACGCTCGGATCGACTAGTTTCTAGACAGATCGGCTATTTTGGTAAAAAATAATTAATAATTAAATAATATAATTATTTTTTATGCCATAAAAGTCCAATATATAGATTTTGCAGATAATTAAAAATATAAAAAAAGTTTTTGTACAAAAAAAAGAAGAAATGAGTTTCCGCAAATCTCTTGTACATACGCCGGGTGTCGAACTTCTGATGTAACTTCCTATTATATTGTTGTAACTTTGTCCCGTCGCCTTAACACCTCGGCCATCTAAAAGCTAAATTTTTTTTCATTTTTGTCGGATATTAATTTCAATTCATCACATCCCAATATTTATTTGAATAGAACATGAACAATTTTTAAACATTAAAAGTGCTGGATGTGTGAATAAATCATTGAAAAAAATAAAGTTTGTATGATTTTCTTGCGGTTGGACTACGAAATAATGATTATTTATTATTTCAAATAATTAATACGTTAGGCTTAATTATTATTTACGCAATCAATGGATAATTAAAATAAATTGAATAAATCATTTATGTTCAAATTTGATTTTCTGGAATATCATCAATGTTATACATAGCATTATACATATTATAATTATTAGAAATTCAATATAAATTTATTATAAATTGACTACATAATTCAATTGAAAAAAAATGTTTTCAAACATTCTTAAAAAAATCGTTCTTAAGAATACAGTTCTTGTATTAAGATTTCGATCACCTTCAACCATTATTGTTTACTATCTTAAATATGTATTGGTGTACAATTAATTATTGCTTAAGCATTTGTGCGATTGTGTATTGTAATTTTCTAAATCTTTTATTAAAAAATGATTATTTTCTGAATTCACCTCTGTAATTTTTGTTTAAGTCCAAACCGTGATTCTATCTAGAAACTAGCTAAAATCTGGACAATCTTTATATATTCAAATTCACAAGGAACTCTAGCAAAACTAGACAGCACCAGTGAAGCGCCAGGCTAGTATTGCGTGAATAGACCGGCTTGAGAAAAACTGTACTGGCTTTAGCATGATTCAAGACTGCCACGAAATTTTTCCACACGGGTGAAAGCAAAATTGTTACAAGTCTTATGCATACCTAGTCCTCCCACCTACTCCTAATTAAATCATTCCTTGTTTGTGTCTCTTGTGTAAGATAGCTTTTTTGTGAATAATTTTTTCAAACATTGCAAAAAGAGCAAAAATAATTCACTTAACAAAGTAAAATATCATTACAAAAATTATTTTTGTTGAGGTTCACTTGTTATTTGTTCATAACTGAAAAGTCAAAGCAAAATCAAGATTACGGAAAAAGAAACTTTCTAGCATTACTCCAATAGAAGATAGATATAAACAATGATACATTGTGTAAATAAGCATGTTTGTTGACTTGCATTGATCATTACCCAACTGAGTGAAAAGTGAACAAAAATTTTAAGGATTCAGAAAAAACCGCCAATCTTCAGCACTCATCTGAAAGAAGAGTTATAAACGATTAAAAATTGTTTGAACAATTATGTTCGCTCAACTGGCTTCAATTAGATTTCAACTCTATTCAGCTAATATTGACGATGCTGAATAATATGTACAAAAACGTCTCTTTTCCTGATGGGAAATACGTATTAAACTTCATGGGCTTGCGACACCCCTGAATATCATTTTTTTTAACCAAAAAAATGTATTTTTTGTGTGGATTGGAACAAATTTCCGGGCGATGTGTATCAAAATTCGAGAAATGAACAAATTTTGAGCAACCTCAAATGTATATTGTCTCCGACGAGACGCATTTTCTCCGAGGACGGATGGCCCCGCCCCCTCGCCCTCCCGGAGCTAATATTAAAATATTTGCAATTCCAAATTTTTTGTTTACGTTTTACAATAAACTTCTTGTTGTAATGCAAAACAAAACTTTCCAAGTCATTAAATGACCTAGTTTTACCACCTCACTAAGTTGAAAGTAGACAAAAAGTTAAAAATTCCAGAAGAAAACCGCAACTTTCTGGCAAAAATCTAGATGAAGATAGTTATAAACAACAATAATTTGTTCGTACAATTATTTTTGTTCAACTCAAATGATTATTAGGTCACTCCAGGTGAAAAATAGACAAATAGCTAAAAAATTCAGAAAAAACAGCAACTTTCTACCATCAAGCGAAGAGACTATCATTAGCAATAATAATTTATTGTTCGAACAATTATTTTTGTTAAATTTAATTAAATATCAGTTTACTTTGATCAGAAATTAGAAAAAAAGTCAAAGATTTTAGAAAAAACCGCAAATTTCTAGCACTTATGTAAGAGAAGGTAGCTAATAACAATAGTAATTTGTTTAAACAATTTTTTCCCAAACTCAAATGAGTATTAACTCATTTCAAGTGAAAAGTGGACAAAAAGTTGCAAATTTTAGAAAAAACCGCAGTTTCTAGCATTATTGAAAGAGAATATCTTTAACAATAATAACAAACTTGTTGAAAAAATTTTTTATCAACATAAATTATGTATCAACTCGCTCTCATTGAAAATTGGACAAAAAGTGCAATTTAAAAAAAAACGCGACTTTCTAACTCTATTCTAAGAGAAAATTGCTAAAAACGATAGTAAATTGTTTGAACAATTTATTTAAACATCTAATTATCAGTATAAAGTAGTATTTCATGTATCAATAGCAATTTAAATTAAAAAATCGCAAGCAAATCATAATTAGCGCCAAAAACGACTTTACGAGAGATCTCTGAAGCGACATATTATAATGAATAACATTTTTAAAAATAATTTTCTTCTAAACTAATGATATTTTGAATTAGCTTAATTCTCTGATTATGACTCAATTGTCAGATCACATAGATGCCTGGGAGACATGGACGCCAGGTAAGAATCCTACCTCCCAGACGTGGCAACACCGCTTGAGGTGAGTACGTATAACGTCTAACGCGCTTCCTTATATATAGAGGAGGTCACTTCGTACATCCAGTATCACAAATATATATAAATTTCAAAATGAAAAATTGTTACCCCTCTTTTGAGAAACCTGATCAGAAGGCCCCCCTCAACGTATATATGCATATAAATTTCAAATATTTTCACGGGAAAAAGCGGAGGCGAGAACGTAGAGTCAACTGCACGGAGGTGACAACGTACAGTCTATACATATATATATATATATATATATATTATATATATATTATATATATATATTATATTTAGACATAAGATTAGAGATCGAGAATTATGATTTTCGTAAAATAAAAAAATATTTGTCACAACGTCTAAATTATGTAAAACGTGAAGAAATTCAAATATTTAATTATATGATCATAATATAAACTATTATCTGACTTAATATTATTGAAACTATATCATTACCTTTTTTTATCTAAATAAGAAATTGGTTACATTCTTTGTTGCGTTAAAACTGTTGTGGTGAGATATCAAAGATCACTGGATCTCTCACTTGCATATATAGTAAAAAGTACGATGAATAATATAAGCTTCTTACATACATCCTCTTGTTTTCATGATTTTCCATATAGTTGAAAAACTAAGAGGTTGAATTCAAACTCTGAAGTAGATTTCGTGAGGTAAAAATGGCCCAAATATTGTTAATTATTGAAGATTTTATTAAGTGGCTTTTTTCTTACACTCGCGAACAATATTTGCTTCGCATTTTTTTCACGAAATTACTTAAATGGCGTCATTTTTTTAATTTTCGGACGATTTGCCATTCACGATGCATTATGTTTTATCTTGTTGTTAGAATACACTCATGTCAGAAAAAAAGTTGTTTTGAAACAAAACCATCATCCTCTTGCGTGTTTTGTTTTGAACCACATGCATATTTTGTTTACACAAACAGAATTATTTGGCTGGAAGATTAGATTAAGCTTGTCGCAAATGTATGATGTTCGCTGTAAGAAGATTCTTTTTGAGACAAATGAAAACACGCTTAACCTTAAATTTCAGAGGAAATTCTATTTGTGTCAAAATACATCGCTTTGACACAAGAAGACATTTTTCTGAGTGTCTTTAAAAACGATGAACACATGTTACATGATACTTCAGCCATACTTAAGTATAGCATATACTTCACATATACTTTAGCTATACTTCAGCTCTACTTCAGCTATATTCTTTCAA
>CAKNYM010044657.1:0-32256 GCA_932195095.1 Andricus curvator | reverse complement strand
ATATACTTTAGCTATACTTCAGCTCTACTTCAGCTATATTCTTTCAATATACTTGAAGTATGGGATTGTCTCATTTACCATACATGTTTATACTTAAAAAATCCAATGATTGCTCAATCATATACTTATGATTTATATCCGGTATTATTATTTTTAAAAATTACAGGCTCACACTAAAATTTGAGGTATCAAATTTTTGCAGCTATTTTGATCTAGAAGTTCAACTCAATATGATTCGATTTAGAGGATCAATTAAAATTAAGGAGAACAACTTCAAGGCGTATTAGCATTAGTATACAAAACAGAATGACATGTTGACGATTTTCGAAAAACACTCCTTTCTGCCGAATTCAAGTTCTACAAATCGATAATCGATCCTTGATCGAGATTTTCTGACATTTGTAAACATACATCCATATCCTCAGTAATCATAAACTTAAATAAACGGAGCTAAGTAAATGATTTTTTTTCTTCAAAATTTGATTAACAATTTACTTTTAAACGGTCATCAACAATTGATCATCATTCAGGTAAGACGTGTAAATAATTTTATAATGTGTTGAGTAGTTGAAATTTGATAACAGATAATTGATCTCGAAATTTGAATCAAGTTGATCATAAATATAGGTATCAAAACTTTGCATCCTTTTGATCCATTTGCCGCATCAACTTAATACCTGATAGTATTGTGTGCTTACATATACATACCTACATCACATTAAAAGTGAGTTGGCCCGGGTAAAAATCATTAGTATGGGATTGATCAATCATTGACTTTCAGTAGTATAAAACATATGTAGTAAATGAGACAATTCCATACTTTAAATATATTAAAATAATATAGCTACAGTATTGGTAAAGTATCGCATACAACATGTGTTCATTGGTTTTTTTAAAGATATCCTATCAACGGGACAAAACATGAGGCATTGTGAATGACAGATAGTTCGTAAATTAAAAAATTTCGCGATTCAAATAATTTCGTGGGAATAATGTGCAACAAATATTCTTCTCGAGTGTAATAAAAGAGCCAGTTAATAAATTCTTCAACGTTCAACAAAATTCATGACATATTTATCTCGCGAAGTCTACTTCGGAGTTAAAATTTAGTAATCTATAATTCCTAACCCATAGCATTAATATCACATGAAAAAATTTTATGCTGTGAAAATGATGATTCTGGATCTCTAATTTATGTATTTCAGGTCTCAAATGTCATCATCAAGAATAAACCGCTTGTACTTATTTCATATTATCTTTTTATTATATAACTATAATTTAACTATACCTACTATAGCCATACTTTCCCTATATTTCCGACATACTTCATTTATATTCCTAAGATATGCTTGAGCTATACTTTACAGATGTATGTCAGCTATAATTCAGCTATACTTCAGCCTAACTTCTAAGATATACCTTAGCAAAACTTTTACTATCCTTCATCTATACGTTTTTATGCTTTAGGTATATTTAAGCGATACATTTATTACACTTCATTCAAATGTACATAAAGTATGGAATCGTCTCATGTACCATATTTCAACTATAATATCTGAGAGAAGACTCCTATACGATTTCCCAAATGTTTTCCTAAACCAATTTCACACCAAAATTTTTTTAATCGGAGGGAATGTAAATTTTTGTGATGGTTCAAAATACAAATTTGAAAGCCCCCAACCTATTATTCAAATAATGAATGTAGGGGAGAGCTGATCACAATGGGATTCTCTTCATATTTTTGTACCGTCTTAGGCTCCTTTCTCCTATTAGCCTCTAATTTGGCAAAACCATAACAGATATAAAGAGCACATCTATCAGATAAAAATAAATTTTCATTCGAAATAATAAATAGATCGAATCCATTCATAATTAGGCGGGTTCTACACATTAAATCGCAGAATTTCTTAACAACAAAATATGTTGTTCTTCACAGCAAATGAGGCGACATGTATTTTTCTGACTTGAGAATTTTTGTTAAATTTATCCTTCTATTAGATAGTATTTTATAGTTTTGCACCTCTGAAAAGTTGTTCAAACAATACCTCTTACTCTTCTTCAAAACACAACGTTTTGGAAATACGCCATTTCCATGATCAGAAGAACCATATTAACATAAATGAATTAGTTACGAAAGACCTATTCATCTTTTGGAGTAAAGTTCATTATGATTTGAGTTTAATTAAAAAAAAATCAGTAGTAAAGTTGTTTAGATTACTTTAAGGATTTATTCTATTTTGAACGAATTCAAATACACAAGAAGAACAATATAAGGCCGACTGATTTAGTTCTTCCTAGAACTGCTGGCCAACGCAGTTTCTCAGCGCACAAGCAGTGTCAACAATGCGTCGCCCCCACGCACCATTCGTCCAACGACGAATTTAGTGCCACGGCCACCGCGAGGCAACCCTTGAAACTGGCCTTATATTGGAGTTCTTGTGTATCGAGAGTGAGCCCGCGCTTACGAGGAATCGATTCTGCGTTCGATATTTCCCTCTCCATAAGCGAAGCATCATGTAGCCTGTCGGTACGGAGCTTTTCTGTTTTGTTTTGTTGAGTCTGTTTCGCTTTTTTTTAAATATGTACTCAAGTTTAAAATCTCTAAGAGGTGAATATAAGTGTTTTATTAAAAATGCTTTTGGTTCCATGAAAAACCCTTCCCGTCTATATAAAATTACAGGTTGCGATCAATTTGAAGGTTTATCAGTCAATGAACGCGAATCTTATATATATGCCAAAGCTCTCGTTGTTTAAAGTGTTCAGGTAAACATTACCAGAAAGATTGCAAAAGTGAAAGAACTTGCTTTCATTGTCTTGGAAAGCACAACAGTTTGTTGCACCGTCAAGATACTAACTCTAGTAAAAATGTGAAGATTGTTGATCAGTCTGAAAATTCAAATCAAAACAATGATGATAAAAAATGTGAACCTGCGATTACTTCGCATGCAAGCTCAACTATTAAAAATCGGAGGTCGAAGTTTTTAGCTACTGCGCGCGTTCTTGTGGTAGCTCTAAATGGACGAAAAGTATTTGCTCGAGCATTATTGGATCAATGTTCGGAATCCTCATTTATTTCTGAAAATTTAACGCAATTATTGCGCTTGAGACACGAACGTGTAGATGCGTCAGTTGGTGTTGTTGGTGGCGTAACGGTCTGGTCGATTTCTTATTCGGTATCTTTTAATCTACAGTCACCTAAACTCACGGGGATTAGTATTCTCATGAGTACCTTTGTGTTTTCAAAAATAACTTCATACGTGTCGCCTTCATTTAGTGTTGAAGATTTGCCAAAAGAATTTCATGACCTTGAGTTGCTAATCCCAATCCAAATACAAACGAAAATATTTATTTATTGATAGGAGCTGATGTATACGGCCTAGTTTTGAAAGAAGGACTTCGTAAAGTACAGTTTAGTTCTTTGATCTCTCAAGAAACGATGTTTGGTTAGGTAATGACGGGACGCTTGAATCAATCTGAACCTACCACTGCTAGTAAAGTACATCACATCTCAACCGCGTTAATTAACGAAACTTTGCTACATTTTTGGAAGTTAGAAGAAGTTCCGAAAGGAAATATATTATCAACTGAAGATGTTGAGTGCGAATCGCATTTTGTTTAAACTCACACTCGTGATTCTGATGGTCGCTATGTACTTAGCTAGGCTTTCATTTGAAACGCCTCCATCAAATCTTGGTGATTCCAAGAAAATAGCTTTATCAGCTTTTCAACGTCTTGAAAAGAAATTGGAGCAAACTCTTTTGATTAAAAAAGATTATTCTAACTTTATGATAGATTATAGTTATGAGGGTCACATGTCTGATATCTTAACAGAAAATGATCAATCTTTTCGGGTTTTTATTCCTCATCACCCAGTTATAAGGGAAGAAAGCAGTACAAACAAATTACGTGTTGTTATCAACGCGTCTAATGTTACTTCCATGAATAAATCCCCTAACGATTGTTTATTTATTGGACAAAAGTTGCAAAATGATTGTTGGCAGCTGATATTAAACAAATGTTTCGACAAATTATCGTAGCGCCTAAAGATCGTAAATATCCGTGTATTTTTTGGCGAGAAAACCCTAAAGATAAATTCAAAGTTTTTGAATTGAATACCGTGACCTACCGTGGACTATTAATTCTAAAGATTTTTTAAGTGATCTTGAGACAATAGATCATAATTTTGCTCTTGAGTTTCCCTTTGAAGAAAAGTCGGGTCTCAAAATTCTTGGAACTTTTTGGAACCCTTTGGACGATGTTTCTCGTTTTAATGTTATCGAAATGACTTCAGAAAGAATCACAAAAAGACATATTTTGTCTTTAGTTGGAAAGTTATTTGATCCTCTTGGGTGGCTTTCACCTATTGTCATTAGCTCAAAAATATTGCTTCAATCCTTATGGCTCATTAAAGTATCATGGGATGATGAGCTACCTCCTGACATAGTTAATAAATGGAAACAATTCAAGGACGAATTACCTCTAGTTTCAAAAGTACTGATACCTCGTTGGGTATTTCTTAGACATAACGTTTTAACTGCTGAATTACACGGTTTCAGCGATTCCTCTAAATTTACTTACGCGGCTGTGTAGTACACCTACTTATTGTTCTGATGACCGGAGAAATTAAAGTTAATCTACTTATGGCACAATATAAAGTTTCTCCGATCAAAACTGTGAGTATTCCTTGACTGGAGCTATGTGCTGCTGCCTTATTGGCAAAATTAACTGCATACGTCATTAAAAGTTTGCGATTATCTACAATTCCTATTTATAGCTAGATTGATTCAAAATTTGTTCTTAGATGGCTCCAAAAACGACCGTCGACTTGGCCAGTATTTATTTCCAATAGAGTTTAAAAAATTCAAACTTCTATACCTGATGCTCAGTGGCTTTATGTCCAATCCAAAGATAATCCTGCAGATCATGCGTTTCGCGGTATGCCAGTTCCTTCATTGCTTAGTAATAATCTCTGGTGGAAGGGGCCAAAATGGCTCTCCGAAAATCCAGACTCATGACCAAAAATTAAACTTAAACTCGAGCAGAAAGTTCATGCTCGCGTTGTCACTGAAATACCATGGAGTACCAAGCTGTTAGATCGGATCTCAACTTGGCCTCGACCTCTTCGTGTGACCGCAAACGTGTTGCGTTTTATCCGATTTATCAAGGTTAAAGATAAAATAAACGTGCCCTTATCTAGTTATGAGATCAATCAAGCTTCGAATTTTTGGATTCGTTATGCTCAAAAAGAAGCTTTTTCTAATCAGCTTAGTTGCCTAGAAAGGCAAGTAACGATGTCTCATTCTTCTCCTTTGCAAAGATTAAATCCTATTCTAAATGAGGCTGGAATTCTTAGACTCGGTGGAAGGTTAAAACATCCAACTTTACCTATTCAAACTAAATTTCCGGCTATACTGCCAAAGCATCGTCTTTCTACCTTGATTGTCGAACAACTTCAAAAAATCTTACTACGTGCAGGGACGCAGCTAACTCTAGGTGTTTTGCGCGAAAAATATTGGATTATAGGCGTAAGAAACCTCGTAAGAAATAAAATACACAATTGTGTCACCTGTACTCGCGATAAAGGCAAAACTGTTACTCAGTTTATGGCAAATCTTCCGACAGCTCGTTGCTCACCTTCAAGACCTTTCTCGCACACAGGATTAGATTATGCCGGGCCCTTTTTTTTCGAACAAGTTCAGGTCGCGGCTGGAAATCACATAAAGCATATATTGCTATTTTTGTTTTCTTGGCCATCAAAGCAATTAATTTGAAGTTAGTCCAAGCCTACTTAGCGTCTGCGTTTTTAGCAGCTTATAAACGTTTTGTCTCAAGACGCGGTCTGCCCAGTGATATGTACAGCGATAATGGCACGAATTTCCGCGGTGCCTAGCGCGAAATTCGTAACGCTCTTCGTGACGCCACACGAGATTCTAATTCACTTGCATATTTAGCTTCGGATGGCACTAATTGGCATTTTATACCTCCTCCTGATCCTAATTTTGGAGTAATGTGGGAAACGGGGGTAAAAAGTGCCAAACGTGACGACCCCAATTGTTTAAACGTTTTAACACCAGGACATTTTTGAGTTGGTTCAGCACTAAACATTGTACCTGAATTGTCCGTTTTAGTCGTAGCCGAAAACCGTTTATCCCGCTCACAACTCTTACGTAAAATTAGTGAAGATTTTTGGCGCTCATGGCGAAGAGATTATGTTCATTCATTGCAACAGCAGCATAAATGGTCCTCGCACCAGCTTAACTTAAAAATAGGTGCTATTGTTTTATTGAAGAACTCGAATTAGCCACCTGCGAAATGGGAATTAGGACGTATAATAGAATGTAATCCAGGCGATGGTAACATTGTTCGCGTAGTCAAAGTTAAGACTGCTAACTCTGAATTTGTTAGACCAAACACTCAGCTTGTTCATCGACCAGTAACATAAACGATTTATATAAACGAAATCGATTCTTTTAAATTATTGTAATTTTTGTACGAACTGGTATACGCATTTTTATTTGTTTTTATAGTTTAAATTGTGAGCGCTATCACGTCGCAAGGTGGCGAGTATGTTTAGATTACTTTAAGCATTTATTGTATTTTGAACGAATTCTATAAGCGAAGCATCATGTAGCCTGTCGGTACGGAGCTTTTCCGTTTTGTTTTGTTGAGCCTGTTTGGCTCTTTTTCAAATGTGTACTCAAGTTTAATATCTCTAAGAGGAGAATATAAGTGTTTTATTAACAATGGTTTTGTTTCTATAAAAAACCTTTCCCTTCAACAGATCTAAATGGAAAGATCCGGCACAACGAAGAAAAACGCTATAGTTAATACAGTAAACTCTCTTCGACTTTCATTCTTTTATGAACTTTAATCAGTTTTTCAAACAAAAGTTAAAAAGATATACCAGCGGGTGACAACTAAAATTTGAAGTATGAAATTTAACAGTTGATAAGAAAATCCTTCCTAGCGTGTGTATCTCTGATGTCCTGGTTAATGTTGATCCACTTCTTGATGTTGAAAAAGATGTCAGAATCAAATTTTTGCTCAAGTTGGTTCAAAAAAGTCATATTAAGGCACAATTCTAGTCCATGTGCAATCAATATATTAGAGTCTTTAACGTCCGCGAATCCAAAATAGGAGAAAAATGAACAACACAATGTTGTATCAACTCTATCGGACAAGTTTATTAAAAATCTTCAAAGCCCAAAGTTTCGGAAATACACCATTTCCGTCAGCAGGGGAACCATATTAACATAAATGAATTAGTTACGAAAGTCCTATTCATCTTCATTAATGTTAATATGGTTCCCCTGATGGTGGAAATGGTGTATTTCCGAAACGTTGGGTTTTGAAGATTTTTAATAAACTTGTCCGAAGGACTATTTTAGGATTCTCGGACGTTAAGGACTCTTATATCTCTTACTTTTTTGTAATATCTGGCATCATTTGCGAGAAGAGTTAGAAATTTATATTTTTCAGAGAAACAAATTCTTCTGGCCTTTGAATTGATTGAGCCCGCATAAAACTGATAGTATGCCTTTCTTTTATTAGCAGAAACTTATTTTGAATAGTGAAAAAGGTGGCGTTTACTAGAAAAACTTCTTTTTATGTTTCAAAAATAAAAAGAAAAAAATCAAAATTTAAATTTAAGAATTTTAAATTAGAGTGAAATCAAATTCAAAATCCTATTTAACGTCCAATACTCAAGTCAATGTATAGAATTCATGAAAATAAAACAAGAATCTAACGATCAAATTTGGACAACCACCACAAAATGCTCCTATTGCAATTCCTAAAAACAAAAAAATTTGTTTCTTTGGACAAAAATAAAAAAGAGGAAAGAAAAATGAGAAGGCAACCAACCAAATCCCCTTCCTTCTCTTTTTTATTTATTTCGTCTTCTTTATTTTTATTATTATCAATTCACAATATGAAAGCATTTTTAATATTTTCCAACGTTTCGGTGCTCATACAGCACCATCATCAAGGTAAGAAAAATTAGTGCAGGTGGAAACAGCGACGAAACAACAACGTTATCTCCTCGATACCTGATTTTTTTTCTCATTTTTCTTTCCTCTTTTTTATTTTCGTCCAAAGAAACGAATTTTCTTGTTTTTAGGAATTGCAATAGAAGCATTTTGTGGAGGTTCTCCAAATTTTATCGTTAGATTCTTGTTTTATTTTCAGGAATTCTATACATTGAAACAAATCAGTTCGTGAAGCGGGTGGCAAGCGCCCTCTCTCAAGGGTTTTGTAGGAACGGGTACGGTTAAGATTTGTACGTTTTTTATGTTTTGGAAATTGCTCATCCTGTATACTGGTTTTGAGCCAAATTTGAGTCAATTTTGATAATTTTCGGGTGAAGAGGCCTAAATTTTGCATGCTTTTGCATAGCAATGCTACGGTGAGTATTTAACTCAGGGTTCTCAGTATTTTTCCTTGCATTATACACGTAAACCACGTCTTTATGCAAAAAGTGAAGTCGGTTATAGACCTAATAGTTTTCGAGCTAGGCATGGTAATGGACGGGCCTTATAAAAATATCAAAGATTTTATAGAAAACCCCGTCTTTTTTCTTATATTTTTCTACAATTTCTGCCTGTATACGTTACAATAAGGAAGGCATCCTATCAGCCCAATGCGGGCTAAACTACTTTTGAGGCCAGGAGAATTTTGTTGTACAACTCTTTTAGAGGTGCAAACTCGTCATTTAAATTCCCATAATGTTGAATCGACATAAAAATAATTGTTATCAGACTTTAGGACCATTTAGAATTACATGCAGTGTTGGGGAAGTTCCTAAAAAAAATAAGAATCTAATTACATATACAGCTTATTCGTGAATAGTAACTTGTTACATATTTCCAGACACTGAATCAAGTAACTTGAAGTTCCTGCAATGTCATCTTCTTTATATGCGGACACATACGTTACGTATGTAAAAAATTGTAAGAATTTCCATAAAATGAGTAAACGCTGTGAATTTCACTGTTCACAATTGAAGAATTTGCAATTTCGTGCGTATAAAATTGAAGAAATCTCAATTTTAAGTCTTTAAAATTGAACTATTTCAGAAAAAAGAATTTTAAATTGCATCACTGTCTTTTATACACATTAAATATTGAAGAGTCTTCAATAACAAATGTTTACAATTCACGAATTTTAATTGCAAATCGTTAAAATTAAAGAATTCTCAATTATAAATCTTCAAGATTGAACATTTCGACAACAAAAAAACGTTCAAAATTACAGACATCTTAAATATAAATCTTAAAAATTGAATAGTTTGACATTCTATATTTATGCTTTTACATGAAGAATGGAAAACTTTAGTTAGAATATTTGGCTAGGGAATGCAAGCAGACATGTGGATATTACCTGAGATGGGTCTTTTAAAATGCATGTGGAGTCACAGTGAGATGATCATTCAGCAACCATGTCACAGAAAATTGTTACGTCTTTAAAGTTCCGAACTAGAAAAAATACTTGTCATATAGGAACTGCAAAGTTACTGAACATATTTCACAGTAAATATTTTCTTCAAAAATGTTATTGTCCAAAATATTGAAATTTATGTATTGCAAATAATTTTAACAACGATTATTTGAAATAAAATATTTCATCTTAAAATTGGTTAGAAGAAAATTCTTGTATAATAAAAAAGGTTTCAATGACTAATAAAGAATTCTGATGACTTAAAAATTTTTTAATTTTATTGACAAACATAATGATGAGGTTAAAATGACACATGACATCTTTGAAGCGTCTCGCAGATACGAGAGATTCTGTTAGATGCGATTATAAAGAGGAAATCTCCTTAAACCTTCAAGAAAAGAATGAAAAAATGAGAAAAAATCGATTTGAGTGCCAGACATCGTTAGGTAACCTCAAGATCTTTTGCAAAAAGAATTTTCTCTTGGCGCGGAAATGGCACTCTTTGGTCGATTTAACGACGGAAATTAGAGCTTGCGGATCGCAAGACGAATTAATTCTGCCATTACGACGTGAATTAATTGTGACAACTCTTTAGCACAATTTTCATTCTACCAAATTAAACTAAACGTTTTCGCTCCCCCATACGGAAAGATTGGTTCTAGATTAAATGTCCAACTTCTGATTCAGAAGATATTTTTGCATTTCTGTCTGTAAAGCAAACTGATATGTATTTGGAGATCACTTAATTTTTTATTCCGCATATAGATATATAGATTCAGTCATTTGGCAGCGTTCATGATAAGTACATCTAAGTTTTCGCCAGGGTTTTGACGTGTTGAACATCTTTTATTTTAATTTTTTAGTATGTCAATATTGTTAATAGGCACAATAGGTTCTACAGCTTTAGCGCCAGGGGTCTCCATTGGAGCTCCCCATCCGCCTATAAACTAGCTAACTAGTGTTGTTAACCACGGTGATGAGTAATTTTTCCCGAGTTTATGGTTTGTTGGTCTACTGGTTCGTGTACTAATACTATTGAAGTATTCAACATTTTATTTATCTTTTTTAGTCTGTAAAGAAAATCCTCTCTAGCTCCTTTGGGATTTGAACCAAGGTCTTCAGATTGGCAGACTAGTGCTCTTACCCATTGAGGTAGGGAGAAAACGAGATTCTTTTTCCAGGATGAAATTTCTCATTTTTATGAAGAATTATAATTAAGAATTCCATCAAGATTCTGTGTAGGGTCAGTGAAAAAATCTCAGTTTCTCCTTAGCTTAGCGGGTAAGAGCACGAAACCGGCAATCTGAAAACCTGGGTTCGAATCCCAGCGGAGTTATATAGGGAGAATTTTTTCCACAGACTAAACTAGCTGTGAAATCGATCTGGGGTGTTTTCACTTTGTTCTTTATTTATAATTTTATGGTGCTTATTTAATTTGCACTTTGCTTCCTCATTATGATTAATTAGCAAATATATTTTCTTCTGTATAGAGGAAGTTGAAATAAGAAGACTTTTCTATTCTTACAGGAACTTCGTATAATGTTAAAGAAAAAAGATTTTCTGTATGAAACATATTTTTCAAATTTTGTGAATGACCATAACTTCCGTACTCTTCAAAACAATAAATTAATATTATTGGTCAATCGATTTTTCTCAAGTCAATGAATCTTTCCCGTTCTTGCATCAATTTTGAAATACGTTAATGAAAAAAGTTTAACTATAAAAAACCGACTAAAAATATTAAAAATGGCCATAACTTCCTTAGTCTTTAATGAAATATATTAATATAATAGGCCAATCGATTCATCTCGTATCAACGAATCATTTTTTTTCTTGCATCAACTTAAAATTATGTGGATGAGAAAATTTTTACTATGAAAATCGATTTTTCATATAATTCAAATGATCATAACTTCCTTATATATTAATAAAGTGTATTAATATTATAGGTCAATCGATTCGTCTAGAATCAAGGAATACTTTACATTCTTGCATCAACTTTGAATTATGTTATTGAAAATTTTTTACTATAAAAAACAGATTTCTAAAACAATATAAAGTGCTAAAAAATGCAATAAATATATTTTTAAAGTCTTTGGACACTTTTAAAATATTAGATGTGAAAATAAGCCCACCAGTTTATCTACTACTGTCTTCAAGATATCGTGTTTACATAAAGTGTGACACACACAAACACACATGCGTCCAGACAATTGCTTAGAACATTATATTATATATTTTTTAATTGAGGAAAGTTTAGCTAAATGAATTAAAAATTTGTCGTAATTGTTACCATGACAAACCTTCTTCTATGTGGAAGCAAAAAATGTTGAAAAGTGCATAAAAAATGTTAAATTAAATATTTTGGATAATCCCTGTGTTAGTTCTGAGGTCTTAGTGTTGAAAATAAGCCCTCTAAATTTCATCAATTTGGCGACAACCGTCTTTTAGTTATCGTTTTAACAAAAAAGAGGGACATCTACACACACTTGCATCCAGAAAATTACTAGAACGTCCTATGAAACATTTATCATCTGAGAAACGTTTAATTGGCTGTATCTAGTCGTCCCGAAAATTCGGGACGACGAGACACTTCGTTAATTAAATCATTCAAAAAATATTTTTAATTGTTACGAATAAAAAGCAAAAATATGAGGAAGCAAAAAGATAAATAAAATCTATTAATATTGAATTATTATTTATACACGAACCAGTAGACCACCTACAAAATACATAGAGAAAAACGTAAATTTGATAGACTTGCCACGGGTGTTGAATGAAAACCGAAGTGGTGGTCAATTTTTATAAATATTTTTTTTATGGAATAAAGAAGATAAAAATAATGTACAACGAGAGAAGAGAAGAAGAAAAGGGATATTTTAAGCTTGACCTCTTTTTATTTCCATGTCCTTTGTTTTGATTTTTAAGAATAGATTCCATTCTGAATAAAAGTATCGATCTTCGTCTAAATTTGACCCTTTCGGCTTCGTGGAGAATAAATTATTTTTATTACCTAAAAATTCGGTCATTATTTTTCTTATTATTAATAAATGCAGAAGTTAGCCGGTTTTGATTTGCTTTTTCCAATGAAATATCGTTTATTGACAAAAGGATGTTGCCCTCAGGGTAAGCAAGTGTGGAATGACGTGTTATCTAATAACAAGATGAAACAGGAGAAATTAAGATAGACTAAGAAAGGGAGATTCCTCTAATGGGGAATTCGATCTTCCTTGCGACTGGGGATAAATGGATGGATTATTAGCAATAGTCTGAGCTTGCCTTCAGATATCTTTGCGATTTGCACCCTTAGCCTCGGCCAGACTCCCGTTCATCCCTGTTACAGTTCTGATTCTTTTATCTCAGCTTCCAGAAGTTTTTTCTTCCCTTTCGCCTTCAGGTCGGGCAAACTCATCTAGGTCAAACTCATCAGGTCATTCAAATAGAGAAAATAAAGTTATAAAATAAAATAAAATTTTTACAACACATTTTTGCTCTCGTATCCTTGACCTTACTATTAAGGTGGTCCAAAAACAAACATTTTGAAACTTGAAACGTCGTAGTGTGGAGAAATTGTCTTGGGGGAAAATAATTCGGGATGAATTTTTTCTTGTAGTTATTTTACTACAAGCTATCAACCTAGAAACACTGCCCGAATCGGGTAGTGTCACGCCTACCCTGAAAGGGAAATGGCTTAATGGTATATATATTATTTAATATTTCACCTTCGCGCATCGAGGTCAAAGTTTCGTATTATTTTACCATGTTTTGAACTTCATTCTTTGACATATCTTTACATAATTTGACCCCAGAAGTCCGAAAATAATTACAAATAACAGCGCACGCGCGTTGGAGTATGCGCGTGTGTGCGTTTGTTTGTGGGTCAGCAATAATATTTTCATGATAACTAATTTTGTTTTGAAATTTTTATTATATTTAAAAACAAAAAATTGTATACATATATTTTGATGAACACCATTTTCGAACAAAAAAGATTGAGACTGCTTCATTATTAATATAAGAGAAAACATTGTAAAATTTTCAAAATACACCAATATTCGAAGTATAAAATTTACAAATTTTGATGAAATGAACATATTCAACAATATAAAAACCTTCAGCAACCTATAAAAATAATAAGCAATAATAAATAATGAATAAATAATACAAAAAAACTTAGAAGAAATCGCCACCTTCCATCCCCTCAGACTCCTTTCGCAATCTAAAATATTCTCCTCGACCCCCTTAAAGTCCTTTTACAATCCAATACCCACCTTCTTATCCCCTTAGACTCCATTTACAATCCAAAATTCGCTTTTACCATATCCTTGGACTCCTTTCACAATCGAAAATCCCCTTTTGAACCCCCCTGACTCAATAATTTTTTAAAAGAAATAATTATCCGGGAATTATCTGTAACATAAAAATACTTCTAAAATCTTCGAATTAATAAAGACATTGAAAGTAAAAAGTTTTCATAATCGCTAACAAAAAAGCCTGTTCGCTGCACCGGCACGTACTCATCGGGCGTTACGCGTGCAGCTCGTAAGTTTGAACCTGCCTAGTTCGCGCGTCTTTTGGATCTCGCGCTTAGCGATACGTTTTTGTACTTCCCACACATTTTTGCACAAACCTGTCAAAAATAATGTTTAAATCATTGATAATTGTAGTTGGTGATTTTGAATTCTCTTTTTTTTTTGCTTTATCGGCTTTAACTAATACATTCTAATCAAAACGCAAACATTTGCTATATTATGCTGAATTCTATTTTCTATTCTATATTTCTATATTTCGCCAACGGCGATACCACTCTGGAAACACCAGTTCTCGTAAGATCACTGAAGTTAAGCATTGTTAGGCGCGGTTAGTACTTGGATGGGTGACCGTTCAGGAATACTGCGTTGCTGTTGGCCCGTCGTGGGTGTGGTGGGCCCACATTGGTAGTAAATATCCACCTAGAAACACTACCCGAATCGGGTAGTGAGGCAATGAACTTTCGAGTTCAAACTGCTAATCAATTTTTTATTTTTTTTTTATTTCTATATTTCTATAATTCTATTCTATTAACTGTATGTTTTAATTAGTCCCGTACCTCTGTTTGGGATTTCCGTGTTAGGTGAAAAGTTTTTCTGGTAAACATTTTATTGTATCTTGTGTCGTATCTTTTAATGTTATCTTTCACCATTAAAAATAAAACTAATGTGTTATCAAGAATAATTTTTTCATGAAGTATTTTATTATATCTTGTTTGGTTTATCCAAATATTTAAAATTTTAATTTTTAATGTCTTATAAAAAAATAGTGTCAAGTCATATTTGTAGACCTTTTTAAGGTGAATAATTTTTCTTATTAATAATTTTTCGTATCATTTATAGTTGACCTCAAAGTGTAATATTTAATACAAATGTTCACCATTTGAATAAAAACTATAAGTCTTATTGAGAAATGGTTTCAGAAAAATTTGTAGATATTTTAAAGTCAACAGTTTGGCTAAAAGGGTGCTAAAGCGCAATTCAGTCAGCTAATTCCTTCGAAAGTTATCGTGCTCACAGACAACGACCGCGACGGCGACAGCGACGAAGACGATGAAAGACAGACACCGAAGTAACATCCATTTTTTTCTCAATCAGTGAGTCCGAAAACGTCGGGATTTGATGAAATCTCCGAAAGACAATTTTCACATAAAACCAATACCTGCTAATTGAGATAAGAACGTGAAAACTACTTTAAAAAATCAACTTTTAGTACCAATATAAATTTTGTAAGTGAATGAGTATTAAATGAATGATTATTTTCAGGTAAAATTATATGAACTGCATGTAAAAATACCCAGGCGTAAAATTATACATATTGGATGTATCATTTTAGTTTGTTTTATACAAAATAATACAAGTAAAAAAGTCCAATCTTTAAGCTCTTTTGCTTGTATAATTCTAATTCTATTGTCACTTTTACATTTAATGTATTTAATTTTACCCTGCTGCCCAAACCACCTCTTCTATTTTTGTTTTCTTCAAGTCTTATTTGCGAGAATTACAAATTTCATCTTTTAATTTAAAGTTATGAAAACGCAGAATTGCACAAACATCTACATTGATTAACTAGGTGAGATACTTTTCAGGTAAATTATAGCGCAAAATACATTGTAAAGTACCAGGTAGGAATCATTAAACTATAAAAATGTGTATTTTTCATGTATTTCGAAATTCAAGAATGCTTCTGTCACCGTGTGTAAATATTTTTGATTCATTTATTACAAAGAATATTCTTTATATATGATAGAAAAAATCCTGCGCATAGTATTCTAGGGCCAAAAAAGTTTAGGAGCCATTTCAGAATATTAATTGTAATAAAATTACAAATTTTCGTATTCTAAGCTCGATAATAATCTCAACATTTCTTTTGTGTTTTATAAAATGCAGAGCTTATTCCTTTTTAAGCAACAAATACTTTCTGGAGGTGAAATAATTCTTTAAGGGGGTCATCCCACTTGAAGGCTGTTTTTTTTCGCTGTTTTGAGGTTTTTTTTTTTTTTGACGAACTATAAAAACATACAAATTTTAACTTTTTACTATATATTTATCACGATTTCAAGAATATATCAAAATTTTCTTAGATGGAAATCATTGCCCAATTACGATCTATAACGCTGTTTAGCCACTCATCTCGAAAAAAGGCTCCTTCATGGTACCCACGATTTCGGAAGTTCTGCTTATCCGAAATCAAAAATTCAAACAGCATTTTAATCTGTAAGGTAATGGTTATGGCCGGAACTAGAATTATTGAAAAATATTGAAAATTAAATATTTTACATGCTTTTGAAAAATTCGTTCTGAATTTTGGTATTTTTTGCGACTATTACATGATAAAAAAATAACGGCTCAATAGATCAGGATAATTCTAGTTCGGGCGGGAACTACATGTATACTGAGTGCACCAAAAAAAACTTGGACGGAATCCGTTGAATATATTCTGAGATAGTATGGATGCTACTTAGAAAAATACAGTTTTGAGAAATACGCGGCAACTTGGGGGAATTGGCACATCCAAGTTCATGCCTCCTAAAAGTTTCTTTGCTGATCTTGATGTGAATTCTATTTCTTGCTCCAGTGTGTGACGATTTCCATGGAAAGCTCGTTTCTTCCTCTGATCTACACGAATTTCACGATTAGATCTATTTCCTTTCTTGTCACTCATTTCAAAAATCACTCAAAACGCAGTAAAGAATATTTCTCGAACGAGGTCGAACGCTACCGAACGCTACGCTGTAACTTCCCAACGATTTTGAATATCGTAAACTAACACATATTCTACACATCATTTAGATGCAATTTATGCTAACAAAAAAATCGATTTTTTGAACATTCAAGTGGTATGGCCCCCTTAAAGAAGAAGAAACGTAGACGTTAGGAAAATTCTAAAATTCAAATGTTTACACTGCGATTTCTTCCCTTTATCTAGGTACAATTTAAAAGACCACACCGTGAACGAAATGAATATTTGAATAGTGGATTTGATCAATTTTATTTTCCGGAATTTAAATTTATTTTCCAATGTATCACTTTTCATTTTAGAGTTTGGATTTTATTTAAAAAGATAAGAAAATTACAATTTTGACATCTTTTTTATTTAGAACTGCAACAACTGTTTCGAAAAATTATTCTGATATTAAATTCATTTTTAAAATTATAGTTTCTCGAAAAATTTCATATTTAATCGACAAATTTGAGAAAAGCTTTACTTTTAAGACAATACAAGTTTAAGACACTTTTGGAGAAGATATAGAGAAAATGTAATTGTTAATTTCTGTAAGAAAGTTATATAGGTCTGCAAAGCGAGCGACTGTTCACTGTTCCAGCATTTACCGAAGTTAGTCCACTCTGTGCGTGCAATTCAACCTTAGAATTTAGCTTATTCCTTAGTATTCCAAAAGTATTCTCAGTATTCCTTAGATTTCGAGGGAAGATCTTCAGCTGCGAACGATGAAATATGTCCTGTCGCAGAAAGCTCGGTATCTTCCAGAATACCTTTTGTAACTTCTCTATTTTTCCATTTTAACGAAAGAGGAAGGAATTCCTGGGAGGGTTTGAGTTTTCCACTTTAGAAAAGACAGATAAAAGAGCGAACTTGTGTAGAAGAAGGCAGTGGTATTGAAGTACTGAGGAGTAATAAAAAAGAGAGATGTCTAAATTTTTCTTTGTGAAAAAATTGGGCTATCATCGAAACGATCTATTTCGCAATGAAAAATCTACCCCCTGGCGGACCGAACGAACGTAACGGATACGCTACAGCGTATCCTTATAGTATCCACACCATATCCTCTCTGTATCATGCAAGAAAAACTCATTAAAAAATAAAGATTGACATTTCACTTGTTGAATCTTGGATTCTACGTGAAATTTTGAGTTAAAAGGTCACAGAGTAAACGCAATAGTTTTTCTTGTAGAATTAAAAACTTTTAAGAAATATAATACTTATCGATGACGTGCGCTGAAGGCGACTTCAAACGCATCGTCGTTCAGTAGCAGTTAATAGGCGTTATCCGTCGACGATGCGTTTGAAGTCGCCTTCAGCCCACGATATCGATAAGTATTACATTTTTTAAAAGTTTTTAATGTTACAAGAAAAACTATTGCGATTACTCCGTGACCTTTTAACGCAAAATTTCACGTAGAATCCGAATTTCAACAAGTGAAATGTTCATCTTCCTTTTTTAATGAGTTTTTCTTGCATGATACGGAGAGGATACGATGTGGATACTGTGAGGATACGCTGTAGCGTATCTGCTCCATTCGTTCGGTCCGCCAGGGCCTTTTCTCTTATTTTTCATGTTGACTTTTGATCTTTTGATACTGGCTTAGTCCTTTTTATTTATCCACATCAGAAAAGAATCTACAGTTTCTCTCAAGGTTTTTGCTTATACTCACGACCAATTGGAAGTATTGAGTTTTGATTTTTTCCAATTTGGACTCACCTGAAACAGAAAAAAGGATTTTTTCAATTAAGACACGCACTATACGATATATTTATTTTTGTTTACTAAATAATTTTTATAGTAACTTTTCTTTACATTTTGGGAGCCATATTAAATTTTAGGGTTGGATTTTTTTTATTCATCGATATTCCTGGAACCGATAAAAAAATCATGGAGACTCTTCTGGGTCCGAAAAGCTCGTAATTTCACGGTGGCCGTGCGCTGCGCTTTCAGTGTCACGAACGATAAAAAATGCAACTTTTTTTAACTACTTTAAAGAAATATTTCTATGCTCAGAATGGCTCAGATATAATGCAAAGGGGTGTATAGAATGAAAAGATCTACTTGTGATGATAATTATTATAAACAAATTCTATTAAAAAATAGGGAACATTATTTCTAGAGATATATTTTCATGATCAAGTATCACTTTGTCGATGAATTCAAGTAATTTCAATACCGAAATATTCTTCACAAATGAAGAATTCATAATGTTCAATAATTGTTAATAGAATTTGTTAAAAATAATTATCCTTAAAAGTGAATAAGCTTTTATATGGGGCAAAATTTGTCACATGTACGCACCTAAAAACATGTTGTCTTCGATTTTCTTAAAAGTCCACGAAATTATTATCCTAGTGAACCTCTTTTAATTCCCTCAAGAGAACGTTTCTAGTACGACGGGCTATCAGAATACAGGGGTTCGAATTTTCGACTTTTTACCGCGCACGCTGAAACTCAATTAACCATAACTTCTAAAAAAGTTATCCAAATAGACTTTTTATGGGGGTTTTGGAAATTATTTTTCATCAGCTTTGCGCTGAAGCAAATGAATTTGCATGAAAAAAAATTATTTAAGCTTCATTTTTCAATTTAAAACATATTTTTTAGTTTTTTGTCTGAGTGCGGCTGCTAATTTTTTTCCAAAATGATGTTTAAAAAGAAACTTCTTTTTTTCTCTTTGAAATAAGCTATTGTCGAAAATGGGGCGAATGAAATTGATCGAGATACATAAAGGTTTATGTGTGCGGCTTCTGCGTCGCAGTGCAACTAGGCGCAATGATCACGACGAACCGTAGATTGGCTAATTCTTCAAATAATTTTTATGATTTATTTGTAAAACTGCTCTTTTCGGCTGGCGTGAAATTTAAAATTCAATTGAATTTAGAATTCGGGGTGATTCTTCTTGTGAGCAGATAGTACCCTCGCCTCTCCCATCGACAATTGAGCTAAGTATTATTATTATTATTATTATATCATTAAGCCATTTCCCTTTCGGGGTAGGCGTGACTTGCTCGGTTGGAAAAGAGTAATGTGGGGAAGGAGGTATAGATTTTCTAGAACGATCTAGAATTTTCGTCTTATTTATTTGAATAACACGTTCGTTCCGCAGCACTCCTTCGACTCAGGTTGCTGATCAATCTCTCTAGCGTTCACCCCAAGTGAAGAGCCTCACAAGGTTGTTATATGAGGTTCCCCACTCGGGCCCATTAGTATCCAAGGTCTTTTTTTGTTTCAGACGTCATTCACTCTACTCACATTCACTCCACTGACACTCTTTTTATAAACTATTTGGCGCCACACTTTTCTGTCCTGGCATACTTCTTCAGATTCCTTCGCATCCATGCATTTTGTCATGCAAGCTCTCCTGTTTCGATGGCCTCTTATATCTTTTCGAATTAAGGTCTCATTCACACATTGTAACCATTCTTCCTGCGCTCTACCTCTGGGCATACTGCCATTTACTTTACCTTTATACACTTGTTTGGTCAGTCGTTCATCTTTCATTCTTTCAACATATCCGAACCATCTTAACTGATATCTGTCCCATGTGTCAACTATTGCCTCTTTTGCACCACATTCTCTGAGGATTATTTCGTTTCTCACTTTGTCCATCAGTGTTAATTTTACTCTTATCCTTTTCTCGTTAAATTTTGAGGCCCATGTTCTTCATGATTGTATTCAGTTTGCTCAACATTATTTGCAAGTCTTCGGTACCAATGGTTTTCAGAAATGGTACTCTGCTATAACAATCTTGTCATCTGCGAAAGCTAGCCCACGTACCCTCACTGTCTCTAGATCTACACCTTCTTTGTCGCAAAGCGCCATTCTTAGACACTTGTCCATAAATATGATAAATAGCCATGAGGACATAACGCATCCTTGTTCAACGCCTTGCATAATATCAAAGCAGTCACTCAGTTTCCCATTAACTCTTACACTCGCTTTGTTACCTGCAGATATTGTTTTTATTGCTTGTAGGAGCCATCCATTGACTCCGTACTCTTTGAGCATATCCCAAAGTTTATTTCTATCCACCTTGTTAAATGCTTTTTCTAGGTCAACAAACGCACAAAAAACTTTCTTTGCTACTTTTAAAATTTTTTCTGTGATCTGTCTTAAGCTAAATATTTGATCCGTACATGATCTTCCTGGAATAAATCCACTTTGGACTTCCCATATATTTTCTTCTGTTATTTTCATTACCCTGCAGATAAGTATTTTTAGGTATATTTTACTTACGGTACTTAATAAGCTGATGCCTCTGTAATTATTGCAGTTGCTTTTATCTCCCTTTCTTTTGTATATTGGCACGATAATCGCTTTTCTCCACTCGTCTGGGACTTCCTCCATCTCGATACATAAATTTATCAATTCGCACAGCCTGTGAGGTATGTACTCGCCACCGTATTTAAGCATTTCAGCGCTAATAATGTCCACACCAGCAGCCTTACCGTTTTTTAAGTTCTTAATTATATCTCTAACTTCAGTGACACAGCCTTTCTCAATTGGGTTTTCTGATGCATTGTGTTCTATGTCGCAGTTATGTTGTTCTATATCTTCACCTCCTAATAAATCTTTAAAAGAGTCTTTCAAAGCGTCTACTATCCCGTCTGTATCATATAGCATTTCACCTTTGCTGTTTCTCATGCTGATAAACTCGGTACTTTTACTTCACTCCATCTTTTTAAATATTAGTTTCTTGCTTCCATCAAAGTCCCTTTGTAATTTCTTCTCTTTTTCTTTTCTGATTTTATCTTTACTTTCCTTGACGAGTCATTTAACTTTCCCATTTTTGTGTCTGTAATTATTTTTGAGCCTATTTCTCTCCTCATCTCTAAGACCTGTGATGTTCAACGTTCTCTCGTACGCTTTTTTTGTTGTTGACGGGCTGCGTCAATTTCATCATTCCACCATGCATCACCAGACTTTTTTCCTACAATCGCCGTACCACACACTTCAGTCGCAGTTTTAACAACAATATCCCGTAGCATTGTCCATGCGCCCTCTATATCTTTATTGCTTATAAGCGCTTCCCAAGTTACACTATCTATGCATTCGTTTAACTTATTCTGAAAATCTATCGGCACTTCCGGTTTCTGTAAATTTTCAATCTTGATTCGCGCTTGTTTTGTTTGTTTGGTTTTCTTTCTTCTCCATCCCCGCCGTGAGTTTATTTTAGAGACTGGAAGGTAATGGTCAGTATTGCATTCAGAGCCCCTCATGACTCTTGTATCTTTTACTAGTTTTCTTAGTCCTTCATCCGTACGAGTCGCCTAAGAAAATCTTTGCTATTTAAAACTGAGGAGGCTGTAGCCAGAACTTTTCTTCGATGAAGACACTCCAAGCTGAGCAAGCCTCTACCCCCTTTATCTCGAGGGAGGTACATTCGAGGTACGGAGGATCTAGAATGATGACTTCGATGGATTGTTATCATCCTGCGTGTGTTTCATTCAAGTTACTTCAACTGATCTACGTTCCATTTTACTGCACCAAACGTGTAGAGCAGTATAGGAACGGCCAGCATATTGGTCGCCTGGATCTTATTCTTCCCAGATAATTCGGAAGCCCAAATTTTTATGAAAATTTGGCGATACCTTTTTGTGAGGGCCGTTTTTAACACACGCACATTTGGGTTTTCCGCTTGCGGTATTCCAAGATATGTATAAGTTTCTCCATTACCAAGATGTTGAATGGTATTTCCGCCTATGAGTTGAACATCCTGATCGACACGGGATGATGTAGTCTCTAGTCTTCCTTGGTGTAGGTGGACGCAGGCAGACTTGTCCAGTCCAAAGTTCATGCCAATCACTTTAGGGTACTTATTCACCGCCGCCACAAGGATGTTAAGGTCCTCTTTTGAAGAAGCGAAGAGTTTAAGATCGTCCATGTATAAAAGGTGATTAAGCTTATATTCTCTTCTGTTTGGCGGGCCACATAGGTATCTAGAGCTTTTGCCTCGGAGCACAATAGATAGAGGCAAGAGGGAGATGCAGAAAAGTATCGGAATTAGAGAGTCTCCTTGGAAGACCCCCCTTTTATATGCGATGTAGCTGGTTATCGCTTGTCTTTTGTCAGATTTTATGACAAATCTTGTCCGCCACAAAAGCATCAGCTCTTTTATGCATCTCACTATTTTTGGATGCACCTCCAGGCACTCAAGGAATTTAATAAGTAGCTCATGGTTCGTGTTATCGAATGCCTTACGGTAGTCAATCCAAGCCATGGACAGATGGCATCGATACCTGATCGAGTCCTGGGTAATACGCCTGTCTATTAACAAGTTCTCCCTGCAACCTGCCAGCCCTCTTTTGCATCCACGTTGTTCAACTATTGCACTCCATACCGGCTCGATAGATGTTAATATCCTCTCTTTGAGGATACCAGAGAATAACTTGTAGCTGGTGTTTAAACAAGCTATGGGCCTGTAGTTCTTTGGACTTGATGAATCTCCGGTCTCAGGGATCAGTACCGTGCGTCCTTCCACTAGCCACTGCAGGATGGGTTGTTCTCCGTTTAAGAAAGTAGTAAATATACGAGCTAGATGTTGGTACGTAAAAGTGAACTTCTTCCACCAAAAGTTGTTGATTTTATGTAGACCTGACGCTGAGGAGTTTTTAGTTCTAGCGATAACTTTCTTTACTTCTTCAGCAGTAATTAGTGGACACTCTTCCTCCGGACCTTGTAACCTTTGCCTTTGGCAAAAGTTACGAAAGAGTGATATATCTGAAGTGTTTTCATTTAGCTGATAAGTATCTCCATACATTTGTTTCCAGAAGACTTGAATCTCTTCTCGACTAGGCGGATTTTCAACAACACGTGGCGTTTTATTGAACAGACGAGAAGGATGAGTAGAAAAGGTGGAATTTTCTTGAATCCACTTTACGCGCTGTTCAAGGCGCTGTTTAATAATTTGTTAACAACAAAAATTAGGAGTGATTTCCAATTTGAAGACTTGTAGCTAAAAAAAGAAGAAGAGACAAATTATGTAATCGCAGAATTTTGTTCATAAGGATCTTGTGCTTCACTCGATTTAAGTGGTAAAAGACATAGCTTGGTGATCGGACCATCATATTCGGAATTCGAAATTTTTACTTTCACCGTACGAATCTAACCATCTTTACCAGGGTAACACTTAATGACACGACGGAGGAGCCAAATGGCAGGAGACAGATTATCCTGTCGTAATAGAACCATCCCTCCTACATTTATGTTAGACTTTTCGTTGAAGCATTTATGTCTTTTCTGTAATAAATGAAGATAATCAATAGACCATGCACGCCAAAATGTCTACAAAATGCGTTGTATTAATTCCCAGCGTGCCAGTCTATTTTCAGGCGTAAATTCCAGCGAAGGGTCTGGCATACTTGTAAGTGGAGCTCCTTTTAAAAAATTTTCAGAAGTCAAATAAGAAAAATCCTCTGCATCAGCTATAAGGGGAGTTATTGGACGCGAATTAAGTGAAGATTCGACTCGTGTGAGTAGAGTTCAAAACTCCTCATAAGTAAATTTATGTAGACCTACGATCCTACGCAAATGATGTTTGACGCTCTACACTCCAACCTCCCACAAACCCCCGAAATGAGGTGCAAAAGGTGGAATGAAATGCCACGAGGTTCCTTCCGTAGCGAGCTGATTATACAAGTCATTATCTTGTTTACGTGCCTGAAGCCATTTCTTCAACTCGTTATCCGCACCTTGAAAGTTTTTACCATTGTCACTATACATGTGAGCAGGTCTTTCTCCTAGTACAGCAGCAAATAAATAAAGAAATATACGCCTTTTGACTTTTATGCCCACGACCAGAACCCAATTGAATATCAAAAGGCCCTGCATAATCAACCCCTCGTATGAGTAAAGGGTCGACTAGGAGTAATTCTAAAATCTGGTAGATTGCCCATGAGTTGCTGCGGAACAGCCGCACGCTGACGAACGCAACTGATACATTTATTTGCCAGACCTTCAACTAAGGATCGAGCCCCCAGAATCCAGAAATTCTGACTCAGGGTGTGTAAAGTCAGTTGTGATCCTCTATGCAAACATCTCAGATGGGCATGTGAAGCGATGAGTTCACTGATCTTATGACGTGGTAAGATAATTAGGTATTTTTCGTCATAACTAATGGGGGTAAGAATACCCTTTTTGTGAAGTTCCTTCAATTCGATTGCGAAAGAATCTTTCTGAACCAGAATTTGTCGAAACATCTTCTCCACATCCGCTAGATATACGTAGCGATGCTCTCGCCACCGCATTAAAATATAAATTAGATCTGTTAAGATATTTGGACCAATATGTAGATGTGAATTTAACGATGTGTTGTTAGAAGTAGGGCTAGAAGCGTTAAAAACAATACGCAAACAAGTCGTAATACTGGTCGCTCGAATAATGGGATGGTGAGGTAAATACACCGTTTGTAGAGAATTTCTAAGATTTTCCGTTCGAATAACTTTCATGTGACCTAATTGTTCACATTCGGCCATAATGTCAAAATATTTATCTAGAAATTCAGTTTTTCCCGAAAAGCGAGGTAATGTTCTTGTGAGCCCGATTCTGGCTCGTTCGAAAGAATTACCGATATTAATCGGAGGACCATTTTTAAATCGTAGAACGAGCTAAATCCTCATGAAGTACCTCAGATGTCACGTCATGATGAACTGAGAAAGAAGAATTTACAGGTGACAGATGATTTTACACTGGACCAGAAAGGATTCAGCCAAAAATGGTTGCTTATGCGTGGTCAGGGTCCCTAAAATTCCTAGCTTTACTTCTGGTAATAAACAAGATCCAAATTTGTCTGCACCTAAAATGAAATCGATATTCGAAGTGTAGAATGGTTCTGGAACAGCCAACAAACATTCTTTGATTTGTGTTTCTAGGGGGCCCCCCCCCCCCCCCGGTCTTACTGGTGGATGGTAAGATGTGAGCTTTAATAATACTAATGATTGCAAGGGCAAAACTTTACAACCCTTTTCTTTTGGAAGAAATTGAAAATAGGCTAATTTTCTAGCTGATCCGATTTCTGAACCACCAACTCCATAAACAAGAGCATCAATTTTATCATATCTCGGAAACAAGATTTTTACTGCTCTCTCTGATGCAAAACAAAACTCAGATCCCTGATCTAACAGTACTCTAAATTTATAGACTCGACCATTATCAGCCCGAACGTCTACCAGAGCCGTGACTAAAAGATTTGGAAAAGTATTTTAAAAATGTACAGATGGGATTGCATTGTTTATAGAGATATGATTCGCTTGTAATGCTGCAATCTCATTCTTACCTAAGCTACTAGAAGATTGAACAATCTTATCTGTCTGATTGACAACAGCTGTATGTGCACTAGTCGACGCCGTAGTTTTGACAGAACTCTCTACACTAATTTAATTCCGAGTTTCATAATGTAGTAACGTGTTGTGTTTTCGTTGACATTTGGTATCGACTGTGCCCTAAATTGTGAACATCTGAATAAAAGATGATTTTCTTTACACAACAGGCACTTAGAATTGGCAGGGACAGTATGGCTTCGCACCGACGATGATTTTGTATTTTTAGATTTATCAGAAGATAAATTTTTTGAAGTCTGAATAGCTTCCAAAACACGAATACGTTTTCCTAAGAATCTATCAAGTTCATTATACGTCGGATAGTTGGTACGAGAGCCCACTAGCATCTCCCATTCCTTTAAAGAAATAACGTCAAGTTTCTTAACAATTAAAGAAACGAGTATGTCACTCCAGGAATTCGTCGTATGCTTCAAATTCTTGAGAGCTGCTGAAGACTCATTTGTTGTATCGCGTAATTTTCGGAGTTCTACCAGCGAGTTAGGTGTCACGCTAAGGAAACTAATAAAAGATTGTAAATGAGCAGAAATCAACGCTCTTTGGTTATTAAATCTGTTTTTTAGCGGCATTTTTATGAGCATATTCCGGGTGCATACTGACCCAACGTTCATGTAACCTTTGTATAAATCCTTTTTGCGCCGGTGAGCTTCTTTGCCAACAGGTGAGGATGTCCCTCCTGAGTTGGTCTGACCATTTAAGACGATGATCTCGCGTTTGTCCGGGGCCATTGCCTGGTCATCGCCTCGGTCCAGTCCTATTATCTCTATTCAATGCTATTATCGTGATTATTATTATTATAATCATTATACATGTTGTATGCTCACTACTCAAATATAATATTATTGATCAAATATGTGTAATACTAGTGCCGGATCACAATAGAATATCGGTCTGGAAAAAATGGTTAAATCAAACGGTTAAGAATCAGGAAGCGGTGAAATAATGCAAGTCAAATAGCACGAATTGCTTAAAGAAGTACTGGGATATTTCCCGCAATGCCACATTACCAATCCGAGCCTATGTAATATACACCGATACATAATTTATATTTACTGGTATTTGTATTAAAAAAATACTTTAAAATAATAATTTTTCATAAGCTGGACGATTAAACATGGCCTTTCAATAAATTTGATTTGTGGCGCGAATAATAAATTCAATCGAAATGCAGGTTCTCCAATTTCAAGATTTTCCAGTCACAGATCTCTCCCTTTTCCAGAAGTTGGGAAGAAGGGCGTGTGACTAGTCACAGAAGAGTGATTTTATGTAAAACAATTTCTCAAAGAGGAAAAGGTGTTGGAAAAGACATGTGATTGGTCACATCAGAGTGATCATCCATAGCCATCAAATCATTTAGGGATGGGGGGGGGCAGGAATAACGTGCGACTGATCATAGGCGAGTGATCAGTCACAGCTCTCTCCCCTTTCTATGAGAAATTTTTTGAGTTTTCATAAATAGCTCAGTAAAATTGCCTGTTAGCTTTGTTGTTTTCCCTTGTTTTTGGCAACGCTCCTTAACCAAAATCTATAATAAAAATAATAAACACACTTAGTTACATTTTCAAAAATAACTGCCAAAAAACTTTTTTACCGGTACCGGTAGCACTTTATGAGACCAACAAAAAACTGCCGAGCATGGAATTTCTGGCAGCAATGTGAGTTTAAGGAAAAGTAGTACATTCGAAATTTTTGATTATTTTAAAATGCAACTTCCGGATGAGTAGAGTAATTATGGATGACATGCTCAAGGCTAAGCTCATTTGAAACTAGATACTATAGCTATGAACAATCGATTGATTCGATTGAAACAGCTACTGGAATGAAAACAGTCAGGCGATGCGTCAACACGAATCAAGTGCCCAACCTCAGCACGTTATCAGCATAACACCTGCTTCCGGGAGATCCTGCACGACAGAGGTTGTATAATCTGTGTAGTGGGGTTACCATTTACCCTGCGAACCCATTCTATTCCTGAATATCGACTTAACTTTTGCTCACCCTCTTTCGCATTCAATTTAGAATGATCGTCATATTTTTACATTCTCATCAGAGAAGGTAATAGACTTGTGTAAAATTTCCCCCCGCCCCCTGTTTTTGTCAAATGTCCACGTTTAGAAACCATCTGAGCCCGAAAAACAGGTTTTTATGAATACGTCTATCTGTCTGTGTGTCTGTCTGTGAGGACGATAACTTTTAAAAAAATGAATCTATTAGATTCGCCTTTTGTACACTCTTATAGTATCAGAAACCGAAGGTCAAGTTCGTTAGCCAACTATTTTGGATGAAAATTCAAAAAGTTAGAGCATTTTAAAAATTTTTGAGACCATTTTTTTTGAGATTTGAAAATTCTATGTACGGTTATTAGTAATACTCAAAAAGACGAACAATTTATCCCTATGACTTTCTTTGATAAACAAAAAAATTATCGCAGTTATATCATTTACAAAATTCCAAAAAATGAAAGAAAAATGCAAATTTCAAGCCAAACAACGCACGATATGAAAAAAAGTCATGAGAAAGAAAACGTTAATTTTTAGAAGCATCCAAAAAATATCTACAAATTTCTCATTAATCACTTTTTGATGGGACGCGTAGTTTTTGTTTTATTCATAAAAACCAACATTGAATATAAAAAATTAACTTTTTGGACCAACGACACAAGCTGAAAAAAATAAAAATAGATCAAATTTGTTCAACGGAAGAAGTGCTACGTTAGTAATTGTTTTTTGATAGGATAGGTAGTTTTTATTATAGTGGTGAAAAATAACATTAAAAAGAAAAAAAGAACATTTTTAGAAAAACGACGCAAGGTACGAAAAAAATTGATGAACAAAAGTTGTTCACCCAAAAAAGGTCTATAAAGTTGTTGTTGATCATTTGTTCATGGAGCGCGTAGTTTTTATTTTATTAATAAAAACAGCATTAAAAATAATAAATAAAAATTTTTGGACAAACGACGCAAGCTACGAAAAAATATGAATAGATAAAAATTGTGCACGCAGAAAAGATCTGCACATTTTTTATGAATCACTTTTTGATAGGATGAATAGTTTTTGCTTTATTCGTATAAAATAACAGTAAAATTTGTTCAAAAATTGTTAAAAACGACACAAGGTGAAATAAAATGTTAATTAACAACATTGTTTTTTTATAGGATGCGGACTTTTTTTAATTATAAAAACAAGATAATAAAAATACATTTGTTTCACTATCAATGCATATTGTGAACTGTAATAATATAAATTTATTGAAGTGATAAATTTTTTAGGGTAGCTGAGAATAAAAATTAGTACAAGATAAAGTACAAATATTAAAGTAATCATGAAAAATAAAATTTGTACTTCATTTTCCAATATCTGAATAAGCAGTTCCAGACCGAGGTATAGAAGTAAATATAATATACATTTGATATAATAGAGTTGAACTCAATGTAGAAAAGTTCGCACTTGGGACTAAATCGAGTGTGAAGCACGAGATACGTGATGAGAATGTGATCGTCACAGCCGAAGGAGCTTTAACAAAAGAGAATTCACAATCACCAAATGACAGTTGTCGATTTTTTGACCTTTAATTTTAAAAGGTCCGTGCACAAATATGGAGGAAATACAAAGACCGAGCGCGCAACGCGAGGTAAATACATTATCGAGCGCGAGTTAAATATATTATCGAGCGTAAAGCGCAAGATCCGACAGACGCGTTCCATAGGCGCAGCGCGCGATGGGAATGTGCCCGCCCAGCGCGCAGATTTTTTAAATATACATATTACTGAGTCCATCTTTCAGCCTTTAGATTTCTCTTTCAATATCCAATTTTTAATAATTTTATTATTATAGTGATTATTACGTGGATTTCACAATTAATCAGTTGCAAGATTATGAACATCATTGTCGTAATTATAGCTACAAATTATCATTTGAAATGTAATCTTGCTGAAAGTAATTTTCGACACTTATCACTTATTTGCATAAAAACTACATCACAATCGTTTTTGATTAATCTAAAACTTTTGAAAATCTTAATAGACTGTATAAAATCTTCAAATTTTCATAGTTTCCACTTTTTGTGTCAATTTTATCAATCAACTTAAAAATAAGTAATTCCAATCATAACTGTATAGTCCATACTGTACATACATCTAGAACATTATCAAAGTCTAATATAGTTATTTACCAATTTTCTTTGATTTTACTTTGTTTCAGGTAATTCTATTGTATCTGATGAGAACGTTAATTCATGAAGCAAATTAGTTTTCACTTGAGCGATCCTTTTGCACAGGTCGAGACACGTTTATACGACACCGGAAGTGGATGACAAGCCTGCCGGAGCGTGACGTCAGAACTACTTGACGTGCAAGTTTCGCACTCGTACTCTATTTAACGGAGTGGTACACAATAACTTGTATATGCTGATTCAGAATACGACAAATCAAAGGAAAATTTATTACCAATGATAAAACTCAGTTTTAATAATCGTAATTAATTTTTATATTGTAAAATTCTGAAAACTTAATTTAATCATTTTAGGATTTGTCACCTGATTTGCACTTTTTTATTTAAATAGGGGAGACCACCCTGCAGTAGATTCTAAACCTACAGTAGATAATGATTAATTCAAGATTAATAAATTCAAGATTAATGAATTAAAATTAGAATTAATTATTTCAGGTATATGTGTGCTTTTCATTATTAATGATTATCTACTGTAAGATCTTTATCTACTGTAGGGTGGTCTCCCCTATTTCGGAAACAATTGTGAATCAGGAAGCCAAAACCTAAATGCAGTTACAGCTTTCTTGTGTTGCACGGAAGAATAGGGTTTTCCCAAGACACTTTTTAAATAAAAGATTTTTACTTTATTTTTTCTATTCAAGATAAATTTTTTTCTTCTTTTCACAGAAATTATGTGGTCCATCTTTCCACATAAATTCTGCATAATTATCGCGTTTTTTAGTTGAGATCCTTGTATTTCTTCAGCCGGAGGCTGCGAGAATAACATTAAGTATGTGTCTTGAACCAGTGACTCTGGCAAGACTTGGAATTTGCATTATTAATGAAACTCTTCGTAGCGGACTTGTCCTCTTTGCATCCCCTTGAGATGAACCCTTCTTCTACTCGCACCTGTTTTTTATCTCTCTCATTCCTCTAGCTTCAGCCTCTTTGTTAGCAGCACTTGTCGCCTCTGACTGTAGGAGAGATGGTCGCTAACATCTTGGAATTTTATTATCCTCCAACTCACTTCGTTACGCTCGTTCACATACAGAGTAAACTGAATGCAGAAAAAAAATCTGACCAAGATAATAAAATTGTAGTAAAAATGTCTAACTTTTGAGTAAGTTAAGTTGTTGAAAATAAGTTTTTGGAGAACATTTCAATGATATTCAAAAATATAATATTTTTGGAAAAAAAATCAAAAAATGGCGGAGATATAGGACTTTAAAAGTTTTTGAATATTCCATATTTTCGGTTCTAATTCACCGATTTAACATTTTAAGGTCCGCAATTTTCTCTCATAACATGTTTAGTATAACCGCTTTTTGAGTTTCTGCCATTACCCTGCTGACTCCTAGATTTTCCAGATATACAGTTTGTCTTTGTCCACTTCATACTGCTCCGAGACTATTGAATCTCCTCCTGTATTTGTAGATTAACTTCGCTGGCTTCTAAGCAAAGCATCTTCCACGAGCGCAGCTAATGGTCTGCTGCTCCTCATTTGCAGCAGATTTTGTGTCTGGGCAAAGGGCCTTTTGGGCTTTCCGGTAAAATTTATTTGTTTATCCCGTATCTCACTATCACCGCCCTTCCGCATCCTGTAGCCTCCCAGCGGCGGTTCCAGGAACATCCCAGCGATCCTCGAGAAGCAGCCATCGTTTCAATATATTTCGTGAACTCTCCATTTTTCTATATGTTTCAGTGTTCCGCTTAGTCCCTGTTCTTATCGTTCTCTGTCTATCCAATGGAAAACCCTGTCAGTAGAATTCCTACCGGCAGCATAACCGTCAAACTCATGAGAGAAAAGGTCAATCCCTACCATGGCGCCAACGCGAGAACACCTTTGAGATGATCATTATTATTAAAAAAAATCTGCCCGCTTCGCGGGCACATTCTCATCGCGCGCTTCGCGCGCGGCTCGCTTCGCGCGCGGCTCGCTACGCTCGCAAGTTTGAGCGCGCCGAGGGCGCGCAACTGTTGGATCTCGCGCTTCGCGCTCGATCATATATTTATCTCGCGC